>PVIC010055027.1:0-11339 GCA_004025085.1 Thryonomys swinderianus | reverse complement strand
CCAAGCCTGGTACTGTGGTATGTGGTATTGATACCTGGTGGACGTGAGTCTCCACGCCCAGCATTGTATGTGGTTACTGGGGATTGAACTCAGGACCTTGTGCTTGCGAGGCAGGTGCCAGAACCAATGAGCTAACCCTCCGGCCCAGTTTTAAAAATTCTTTATTGCTACATTTTATATACAACTCACAATCACACACAACACTGGGGAATTTGCACCAGTATATGGCACAAGTTAATTCTCATTTTTACCCACGTCCTTACCTACTTCACATTCTTTACTACATCAACTTACATAATAATTATTCTTCAGTTCTGATTTTATATTACTTTGGCTAAAATGATTAAACACATTTTACTTTCCTGAATCATCCAATAGAATATTAAGTAATATATGTTTTACTATAAGGACTTGGGAGATAGGGAGGAAAGCGACAACACACAGACTGGCAACAGACAGACTAGACTGCAGACCCACCGTCCTGGTGACAAAATCCATTGCCTGACACCATGAAACTGGAAAATAGGTCAGGCATCAGATGTTACTCTGATAAGCGTTTTAGTCACATGCACTAGATGTGTGAGCTGCTTCACCTCAAGTTGCATTCACTACATGGATGCTGTAAAAACAAGACCGTCTCTCGTGGAGTCCATCTCATTCAACTGACACCCAGGATAGGAAGTTCAGAGCCCCGTGCTCGGCACCTGTATCAATGTGGAAAGTACACACAGATGGAGGGTGAGGAAGCAGGTATGAATGTATGCTGCAGGAGGGCAGAAGGCACCTGGAGCTCAGGATTGAGCCACAAATGCACAGGGATCTGGCTTAGGAAATGGCAAGTATATAGTTAGGCTGGATTTCTCTCCTTTTGCAGCTTCGGTTGTCCCAAGACTCCAGGGACCCCTCCTGGCCATGACACATATGAGCGGTGAGTGTAGGGCAGGAGCCCATGTCATGGGGTGAGTATTCACTACAACAGGAAGGCAGCTTTTTCTCAGAGGACTCCATGAAGCCAAGAGTGTTCCTTTTCCTTGTCTTTAAGTGTAGAGTTGAGATGTCACATGCTTTTCAGGGACAAAACAGTTTGATGCTCTTCTGGAGACCAGGTAGACACCAGATCAGGAGAGCTGAGAAGCAGGAACAGTTCTGGAGCAGGAGGGAGGGGGAAGCAGGAGGGAAGGAAGGGGAGTGCCCCCTATTTGTAGGACAGAGGGACAGAGGAGGAGGAACTGAGTGTAGAAGGGACAGGCCTGAGATGGCAGTCATGCAGAGCAGAGCTGAGATCATTCCTGGAATCCAGCAGTCGATCAATTATTTGGTCTTTGAACAGTCTCCTGTACAGATACTCTGGTTTTTTTCCTGGGAGACATGTACTAATGATGAATCGATCCACACTGGGTTCTCCTCATAGGTAACTTCCATAGTGAATGCAAAAATTAAATTAACTTTTGAAATATGACAGGATCACAATTCCCCAAAGAACTTGTGTGTGATTCTTTCCATTGAGCATAGCTGTGTCTTTGGAATGAACCATGATACGGTGACTGATCAGCATCAGACCCTGCAGGGGAGGCCTGTGCCCCAGGATTTAAGACCCCTGTGGAGCACTTTCACGCTGGGTGCGGAGACCATACAGAAGGGATCCAGACCCTCCAATATGTCTCTTTCTGTTGTGGGGATGAAGCACTGAACACAGACAGCCTCCTCTTTCCCAGTGATCAGAAACATGGTGGGGAGGTAAGCATGGAACACACATACTTAATACTGATTTCTGCTGGATCCGATAGGGTGGGATTTGGATCACAGGATGTCTTAGAGAAGGAGGCAGATGGCCTGCTCCTGACACCAATCATAACAGAGAAGGAAATTGTCATGCACCATGAATGATACCAGAGGGGAGAATTCTGGCAGAGAAAAGGAGCTGCGCTCATGTTAATCCTATAGAAGCAGCACCAGAGGTCATGTGGAAGGTAGGCATTAGGCAGTGGCACAGGAAGGGGAAGGGACTGGAGGAAGCTGTCTTGGGATCAGGAAGACAGGATCATCCTTGTCCTGCTTATACAATTTCTCTGAAATTAATTTCACACTTATCATAGATTTAAACCCAGTTGAACAGAGTCTTCTCAGTAGCACAAAACGATGAGACATGGCTGACTTCTGTCTCCCCTTCATATAGGAAGTGGGCTCCCCCCATGCAAATTTATCCTCCATCTCTAGGTTTAAATTCCCCTCTTGGGGTTGGTAGTTTACAGTTCCATCTTCAGAGAGGGCTGAGGTCTCTGGGGAAGGCAGCAGTGTGGTCCAGAAGATGAGGCTGCTGGGTCTTCTCCTGTGCCTGGTGACAAGTCCTCATGGTGAGTGTCCTCAGTGTGAGACAATGGTTCCTGGAAGGTCATGAAAATTGGTGACTGACAAGATGTTTCCTTGTCCTCAGGTGTCTTGTCTGAGGTGCAGCTGCAGGAGTCAGGCCCTGGCCTGGTGAAGCCGTCACAGACCCTGTCCCTCACCTGCACGGTCTCTGGATTCTCCATCACAACTAGTTATTACTACTGGAGCTGGATCCGGCAGATTCCAGGAAAGGGCCTGGAGTGGATGGGGAGAGTAGCTTATGATGGTAACACTAGGTACAACCCGTCCCTCCAGAGCCGCATCTCCATTTCCAGAGACACAGGGAAGAACCATTTCTTTCTGCAGCTGAACTCTGTGAGAGCTGAGGACACAGCCATGTATTACTGTGCAAGAGACACAGTGGTTTGAATCTAGTGTGAGCCCAGACATAAACAGCCCTGCAGGGAGCCTCAGCACCAGCAGGGGGCAAGCGGCACACACTGGGGGAACCAACTTCAGAGCAGAGAGGAAAGCCAGGGAGTTTTCTCGACAGTTGATTGTCACCTGCATCACTCAGTACCCCAGACTCAGAGATCCTATGGATGTTGCATGTGTCTGAATCTAGAACATTATATTTTCTTGGAATCAGGATTTTTTTGTCCACTTATTTATGATTACACAGTAAATTTTCAACAAAATCATTATTCACAATTCAGTTATCTACAGCCATATTAGTTTTTTATTATTAGTTCATTTTATTAGTTCATTTATTGGTACATTTTAGGAATTCATTAAGCTATCACACAACATAGGAGAATTTGCACCTATACATAGTAACACTGTCCCCTTTTTCCCAGCTCATCCTTCTCTCAAGCTCCTTGTCCTCTCTATGCACAAAAGCTTTGTTTCCATTTTTTTTCTTTATTTTACTTTCTCCCAGAAAGGATCAAATGTCAGGGAAAATGAACCAGACCCCAGACTTCCCTTGTGGTGGACACAGGGACAGGAAATCATAGAGAACCCAAGTCTCCCACTATCGTGCACAGCAATGAGGTGAGAAGGGGTCAGAGCTGAAGGAGCTGCAAGACCAGGTCCACCTGAGGAGAACTTGGGGAAGGCACAGCCAGCAGAGGAGACAGAGGAGGGGACAGGACAGCCCTGTGCAGCCTCTGCCTCAGCCACCTGCCAGGGCCCGCTCCAGGTGTGGAAAGACTTGGGCTCATTTTTCTCTTCTCTTCCCTTATAAGTGCATCTTCTTTCCTCTTATGGACTCGTGCCCAGACAGGTCACCCGCACAGTCTTAGAGTAAACCCCTGCCAACACAGCAGCTACACACTGCTTCAGGGCAACTGCTGGATTGATGCGATTATATCATTTATGACCCACACGTTATTCTCTTCATTAGCAACTAACACACATTTTAGTTATATATTTCCCACAATCTATAGTCATTATTGTCCAACCTTTACCTGCATCATCACTAAAACACACCAGGTGTGAAGGGCTTGCTCTGCATTCATGTTCTAAACTGTGCTGCCGAGAAACCTCAAGATGGAAACCCGAGGAGCTCCTGTGTGTTCATCTCACCCCCCATCCCTGGCCTGAGACTAACCAGCGACACTGCTGCTGCTCCGGGTCACTGTCATTCACTTTCTTGAAATAACTTTAATGAAGAGATTCATTTCTTTATACATATATTTCACACAATTCACTTCTGCCCTCAGTTTATACTCTCAGCTCCTCACGGAGAGGAAGATCCACCAACTGGACCCTCCCCACTTCCTAAGCTTGAAACCAGCAGCAGCACATTGCCTGGTTCCTGCCTCCCTAATCACTGATGTTGTCCCAGACATTTCATTCATATTTTACTCTTCTTCATGTGTCTACTCTTGTTGATTTTCTGATTCTCCCCACCAGTCATGTAACAAGGCATAGAACCCAGGCAATAGTTGTCCAGTATAAAACCCACAAATGCAAACTCCACTTTCCAAACTGTAATGATCAAATCTTCCCTGAGTTTCCAAGGATTGAGCAGAGCCTGTGAGATCCTCCCAGCCACATAATCATATGCAGAGCTGCGATCTTTTACTCTCCTCCTGGGAGCAAACACTTCAGTCTTGCTATAAATGCCTCAGGGTTCAGCTGCTCTACTGCTTAGACTCAGCACAGCTCTGCCCACTGGTCTGGATCCTGCCCACAGGGTGCACAGGCAACCTGTTCATCTGTTTCTTGTTGCCACTGTGGACTCGTCTGTGACCTGCATTCAGGCCAACTGATTTTAACTGGTTTAGAGAGTGGAGGAAAAGAGGAAGGGAAAATAATATCTGTTATGTGCATGTGCGAATTACTCAAGCTGAATGCCATCATTATGTCCTGAAAATGTAAAATAAACACAATTAAAGATCTCAAATAAGAATAGTAATCTGAACAGACTACTACACACTTAAGTCTCTGTTCATTAAATGATGTGAATAAAAATGTTCAGAGGACATGAGTAAAAATCACTGAGTGGGGCTGGAGGGTTAGCTCAGTGGTTCCAGCGCCTGCCTCGCAAGCGCAAGGACCTGAGTTCGATCCCCGGTAACTACATATAATGCTGGGTGTGGAGACATGCCCACCAACAATCAATACCGCATACCACAATGCCGGATGTGGTGGCTCACGCCTGTAATCCCAGCACTCAGGAGGTAGAGACAGGAGGATTGCTGAGTTCGCTGTGGCTTGCCTGGGCACCATAGTGAGCTCAGGGCCAGCCTGAACTACAAAGCTAGACCCTGTCTCCAAAAAAAGCAAAAAAAAAAAAAAAAAATCACTGAGTGAATTGAGAGAACACTGAGGTGAAGGCAGGGACCTGTGTCAAAGATGTGACTTTAGTACAGAAGAGAGGTGTCCTGTGGAGATAAGTGAAGGTTACATGGCCCTTTTCTGTCTCCCGAATAGACAAATAGCACGAATGGTCGTGATGATGATACTGGATGCCTGAACCTCCCTGCTGTACAGGTCACAGCCAGAGCCCCTCCCACATCTCCTGTTGATGCCTCTTCACACTGGAGGTGAGAATGCACAGTCTCTTCCTCAGGGTCTCGCAGGAGGGGGAGGAGCTGGACTCTGCCGTCCATCAGAACTCTTTCAGGAATGCAAAGCCCCAGTTCCTTCATTCAGAAACAAGTTGGTGAAGAGTCAACTCAGAGGATGTAATTAAGTAGATCTAATTAGTGGCACTGGTAAATTCTGGCTGGTCCTGTTCACACACTAATAAGTGAAATAAATAGGTCACAGATATGTCAATACAGTATCTTTTCTCTGGTATGAGAACCTGTAGATGTAAATCAGTTCTCGAATGTATGATAGATTTTGTGAAATAGGATATATTCAAAGGGGATGTGGTAGGGGAAAGTAATGAGGAGAAAGAATATGATTTGAAAAGAAAAAGGAAGCACATGTATATAGGGGGGTTGTGGGGTGGGTAGGGATATGGTAAAAATGAGAATTAACTCTTGTCATATACTGGTACAAATGTTAAGTGTGATTGTGAGCTGTATATAAAATGTACCAATAAAGAATTCAATTTAAAAAAAGAAAACGGAAAGCATTCGCTATGTACCTCAGTAACAAGGAATCATGAGGCTAATTGCTGGATTGCACTGTAAAAATCTTAAAATCCTCAGTGCACTAGTAGTAAACAAGTACTGGCCACCTAGCTGTGTGACAGTTACCTGAAGACCAGCATCATCCACATCACTGACCTGAGGGCCTTTTACCCCAGGCTCCATGTTCAGTTCTGAGCTTCACATACATTGTTGTTCTCCACTAAGTAGAGTGTCCACAGCTCCAGGGTGTTGTCACATCAAGTCACCTTGCTACAGAAAAAGTGTGTCAGTAAAAGGCTGACTTATATTCCACAAGGCTAGAAACTATAACACATACTTATAGCTAAGAGATGAAAAAAATGTATCTCCACAGAAACTGATGGACAAGCATATGTATGAGTGCACCTCACGTACACAAATAGAGGAATCAAATGAATGTTTAAAAGCATATGAAATTTATGATAACTTTTGTTTCTAAACACATTTACAAAGTTCAGTGGGATGGCAGCCTGTAGCACATGGCCTCAAAACCTTGGAATATGCCAGTTACAGAAAGAGAAACTAGAGAACAAAAACTTATTCGAGCCAGTGCCTGAAGCTGACATGTGTGCACACATAGTGTGAAGTTGTGTTGTGTGTTACATTCACTGAGGAACATGTGCTGTATGTATGTAGCTTACAGTCCTGTCACCTCCGGGATCTGTGTGCTGGTTTTTGTTTTCCCGAAGCCGCCCTTCAGCTGGAAACACAGCCAGCTCCCTGCCCAGCTCTCCCACTACCTGTCCTGTCCTGGAGGGAGAGGCCCTGGGCCTGGAGCAGTGGAGCCCAAAGGCAGCACTGGCATCTCTTGAGCACTGTGTCAGCCTCCTCCACCTAGAGGCAGATCCCAAAACCTGCAAGGCCTCTGTTACCCTCAGAGCTTCATAAACAAGGCTGTATCTCCTATGTAAATGTTCCTCAAGGTAGCTTCCAGATAAATTCACAACGCATATGGCCTTGAATTACTGTTGTATCTTCATATTCAAGATGTTCTCAGAAATTTGTAAAGCACATGTTCAAGAACATGGAAAAGTTCTTGCTACAGGTTGTGTTCAGACTTCCTCCAAAGCCTCATGTATCATAGGAACTTTCAGAGGTGGCTAAATCTAGAGTGTGATGCTGGGATTAAGGATGTGAATACTAAATCAATCCACTGATTGGTTTGGCATCAACCTAGGCCTGTAAGTCTGGATAAAATGAAAGGGGCGGAGAGATGTTGTTATTGTGTTTCCATGCACCTTTTGCTACAGTCTGGTCACTATGAACCGTTAGTACTGTGAGATGCCCCTTTGTCATGTGCTACTCTGCCTTGGTTCCAGCCTATTATGGAATGAAATTTCTACACACTGTGAGCTAAATAAATCCTTTTCCCTTTTACTTTGAGTATCAAGTAGTTTGTCTCAGGAACAAGATACGTTTCTTCCTGTTATTGGCTCCACAGGATGAAGTGGAGTTGTTATATCTGAGATCTGGACTCACTGTGTTCTCTGTCCCCACTGTTCCAGGTGCTGCTGTCCGAGTGAAATTCTCACAGGCCTGTCCTTCAACTACACATTTGAAGCTTAGCCCAGCTCTGATAAATCGCTCTTGGAACTGGAACCACCCTCCCCCAGGAAGGAAACTGAGTGGATGTGGCAGGATGATAACAGTGGAAGCACAGGTTATAATTCATCATCGATGAGACATGTCGACATCTCTGTGGACAAGGCCAAGAACCAGTTCTCCCTGCAAGTGTCTTTAATACTCATGGAAAACATAACTGTATGGTACTGGGCAAGACATATTCTGAAGAAACATACTGTGATCCCAGGAACGACATTGTCTACAGGATGTTGGGGACCACCTGGGGCCCTCAGCACCAGCAGGGGGTGCTCAGGACAATGAAGAGGTACTATCTGAGACCAGGAGGGAAAGGTCTGGACCAGCCCAGGGCCCTGGGGATCTACAGTGAACCAGGAGTGATTTTGTTTCATTTCCTTAACATGAATAATTATGAGAGGGCAATAACAGCTTGCACATTCTGGAAAAAAAAACTGTGAGCGTAGATGCTTTGGAATTGAGTAGTTTTGATCATTACCACCATCATCATCTAAATTAGACTAATTTTGTCATCACGAGAGGTAACTAGCTCTTGTAGTAATACATGATTCAGCTTAGGAAAGGACAGAGTGGAAGAAGTTATAGCAAGAGATTTTATGGAAAACTATAGGAGAATATATGTGTACTCCTCCATCACATATCTTGACAGTGGACATGATTTTGATTCAATATTTAACAAGTTGATTTTTGTGTCAAAATGTATGTCATTAATTCATCATTTAAGTTAATATATGTCATGGGTAATTTAAAATGAAAAGATTAATGGAGAGATAAGGTGTTGCCAGGCTTGCAAAATGTGTTTGGAAAAGATACTACTTGTGTATTGATGGAAATATTACAATGTAGAAAATCATGTCATGTTTTTTCATTGGAAGAAGAAATCTGGTAAACATCATAAAACATGACCACTTTGTCTTGTAATCATTCAGCAAGCATTTGAGTTCTGTAGGAATGGTTATGCCAATTTGAATACCCATAATATTTTTATAACACTGAAGGTCCCAGGGGTCTACCTACTATGCTTCTTGTTCCGTGTTCTCATTTCCTAAAATACAACATGACTAAGTTTGTTCATTACATCCTTATATAGCAATAGCAACTGGGGTTGTTTACCACAACCCAGATACATAGGAAGAAACCACTCTTTTTATAGTATTAGGAATATTGAAGAATACTGCATCAACACTTTCATGTGCTTTGGACCCTTCCACACTAACCTGGCTGTATAGCAGGAGCCCATGGAAATAAGTTCTCCCTGTGCTGATGAAAACCAGCCTGGCCCTGATACTACAGCTCTACAGAACAGTCCAGTCCTAGATGCCCAGCTTTGCCAACTCAGGGATCAGAACTGAGCATAGACAGCTCTCTGTGAACCTTGGAGTGATTGGAATTTTCCTTCTTGCTGTTTAAAAGGTGATTTGTGGGTAATAAGAGATATTGAGTGTGAAAGTGGACTTAGTGAGATATACAGTGGACATGTGTGAGTTTTCTGAGCAGGATGTCTCTGTATAGGCTGGAGTCCAGCTGGTGGAGTCTCAGGGAGGCTTAGCACAGCAGAATAATCCTGAAGACTGTACAAATTATTAACTCCTTGTCTAACTGAAAACCCCCAAAAGACAGGAAATTCACTATAGTAAAATACTACAAAGAATTGGCAACTTTCCCTCATGGAAATTGTGCCTTTTCTTTCTTTTTCTCAAGCAAGAAAAAGTTATTTCTGAAAATTATATAACATACCTAAACATAAGCTTGGAAAATACATCATAAACTCAAAACAATAGATGTAAATATATGATCTGATGCATTTCTCATAGGCAGTAGGTTGGTCATATCACACACATAGAATAAAACTTCAAAGATTAATGACAGGTGAGAAATACTTGTCAAATGTACAATAACATACAAGAGACATTCCCATCTACCCACACTATATTAGGTAGTACTATCAGAAAAGGATCTAAAGACTACATAACTTAGGAATGAATAAATTTAAATCAAATTGATGGTACTGAGGACCACGCCAAAGAGAGGTTTCCAAAGTTATGCTTTTTTCAGTTGATCCAAAACTTTGTCAACTAAGTTTGTAAGTTTGTTCTGAGTCAACATTATTCTTAAATGTCACACATTTATTATTTCATACATTTCTTTTCTATGAAAGATCGTTGATAAACATCTAAAATGTCCAGGTATAACTCAGTTGAGATGAAACTAAATAAAATACTGATCTTTTTTACTATTACCTAAAGAGTGTGACTATCACAAATTTATTCAAACAAACATCATAAAACTCAAAATGCCATAGTGTATATTGTATATAAATCAAAGCAACTATATGTGTAACAGAAAGACAAAGCAGCGTGATGTAAAAAACAAACTTCTAGGATTTTTTCCTTGAAAAGTAGCTGTCCTGCCTCTTGGAAGTGTCCTTATGGCTAACCTTTACCCTTTAGGCCTGATAGTCTTTGCTACATTCATTGCTCAGCCATATGTTCTAGAGCCTTTTGTTACATTTCAGGCCTAGGAGCCTCAGATGTGCCCAGGCTGCTAGGACCTTGCTCCCTAGAGCAGCCCAGGAATTTTCTTTACCTCCCAGCCATATGCAAATAAGGCAAAATTCTGTATCCTGTATAAACCAAAGAGACCTGTAAATTTTGTAGCCAGTAAGATTGCTGGGCCTGTATGTAAATGAAGGATTGAAACTTGTAACTTTTCAACCAATTGGATAATACCAAATGCTTGGGGTCTGTAACCCCATCCCTTCCTAAAAGTATAAACAACCCAGCTCTGGTTGAGGAAGGAGTCAGTCTCTGGGCCAATGAATCCCAGACTAGTCCACCAACATTAAGAGTAAAGCTGCAGGGGCCTAGGATTTAGTTCAAGGGATACCATGACTACCTTGGAAGCATGAGGACCTGAGTTTGGTCCCCAATAACAACAACAACAAAAAGAGTAAAGCTGCACACTTTGCCTGTGAGACTCAATGTGTCTTCCATTCTTCTGGACTACTTATGTAGAACTGCATACACTG
This sequence comes from Thryonomys swinderianus, assembly GCA_004025085.1. Classification (NCBI taxonomy): domain Eukaryota; kingdom Metazoa; phylum Chordata; class Mammalia; order Rodentia; family Thryonomyidae; genus Thryonomys; species Thryonomys swinderianus. Next base: position 755 of record PVIC010055027.1, on the reverse strand, counting down.
GGGCAGGGATTTAGCTCAGTAGTACTGTGCCTACCTTGCAAGCACAAGAGCTTGAGTTCAATCCTGGGTACAACAAACAAATTTAAAAAAGAAATTAAAAACTCAAACCCCTCCCCAACAACAAAAATATTAGAGCTATATACACTGGTTGACACTGTTACTGCAAGGACACATTAAATCAAAACTAATTGAATTCAAAATAATGAGTGTCTGCTGCATAGTAAATCAACTGCACGCGATTCCAAGTGAAACAAGATAAGGGAGAGGTAAGAGTAGGTTCTACTGAGCTTCCTGCTGATCAGAATGACCCTAACTGTGAAGCTGTGAAGGTGTGGAAGATGGACCAAGTTCACAAGCTGGAATTTCACTGCCACTTGAGATTTGTCATGTCTGGCACTGAATACCTAGTAGTGATTTTCTCAAGTGTTGAGTTGTAGGCTTTGCACAGAAATTGCTTCAACTGCAAAAGTGAATTTCATGAGAAAGTGGAAGCTCCATCTGGAACTTGATTGAGTCTGTACATACATATTGATGCTACATTTCACACTCAAAGTTAATATAAGGAGCAAAAAGGAATATGTATTGGAGGAGAAGTTACTAAAATTGGAGGAGAGGTGATCTTCATAGTGATCTAATGTGATATAAATAAGTCTGATTAAATGTGGTTTATTAAAAATAATGTTTCCTACAATGAAAATCACAGATTTATTTTGTGTAAAAGTTTGCTCTATACTATTATCTCCAATTAAGAAAAA
>PVIC010055026.1:0-11360 GCA_004025085.1 Thryonomys swinderianus | reverse complement strand
TCTTTCTTTCTTTCTTTCTTTCTTTCTTTCTTTCTTTCTTTCTTTCTTTCTTTGTCACAATCTGCTAAACTGCCCAAAAGAGACACAAATTTTCTATCATATTCCCTGAGTGCTGAGGTTATAAGTGTTTGCTCCCCTGACCAGCCATCCCTAGACACTTTGTCAGAACAGCACAAGACTAGTCCATATCACAGTTTATATCTTATGAGCTCATAGGTGGGGTTTGTGGAGCCAATTAGACCACAGGGGTGTGATAGTTATCAATGAAGTTACTGATTCATTAATAGGTAAATGTTATATTGAGAGGGAACACCTGGGAAGATGTGGGTCATTGGGGAATGGCCCAGAAAACTGTATCTTTCTCCCTCCACTCTTGATCTCTCTCTTTTCTTCTACTCTGCCATGAGCTGCTTCTGTTCTGCCTGGCTTCCCTGCCATGCCATCCTGCCTTGGAGCCAACCAAGTATGAGCCTAATAACCCACACCTCCTTTAAGGTGCGGGAGTCAGATACTGAATCATGAGTGATTTCCTTAGGTGGAGAGATAAAGAAAGGGAACTCTCCAAACAATAAAATAACAAATAATAAAACATCCTTTTCCAAACATTGCTCTGCTCATTCCTAATGGAATTGCTACTTATTATTCCAAAATTTGCAGTCAATATTCTAGTAGGTTCCTGTGGATTTCTTATCTCTACCAACAGTGTCAAATCAACTCATGATTCTTCCTGAATGGGTTACTGAGTTGCTCCAACTAGAAACTGCTGGCCACCAGCTTTCATTTTGGGAAGTTAGATGAAGTTTTCTGTTATAAACTCTGAGAAATAAGTCTGTAACAGCCTATCACCTTGTTTCTTTTAGTTGTCTGGGTTTTTTTTTTCCCAGTATATCTTAAGTCATGTTATTTTAGTTAACTCATTAGGGAAATATCCTCAAGTTGTCTAGAAGAGCAACTAAAAGAATGAGTTCTTGGCGTATATATATATATATATATATATACACTCATTGTTAATAAGGTTCCTAGGAAAACCCCAAACTTCACTTTTCAATTATAATCCCTTCAAATAAGGAGACAGAGGAGCAATTGTATAAATGCCTAGAGCAGCTCTCCATTTGTTGTATCTTCTCAAATTGTGCAAGTAATAAATACAAGTTTGTAAGTTCATTCTGTATTGATTAAATCAACATCTTAACTGGGGAACAGGAGATCTGTCTCTTAAACCAATGTTTTCTTCATAATAATTCTTTTTTGTCAATGCCTTAGGATAGTAATGGCAAAACTTCTAGAGATCGAGTGTCCAGACTGCAACCCCAAACCCATTCATTGATCACAAAATGGCAACACTGTCCCTGTGTGCTCTGTTATCTGATGTGTGGCTGCTGGGATGATGCTGAAGGGATTTAGCTCGACTGTCGACAGAGGGCTCTACCTGGCACTGCAGCACAGGTGCCATACATTTGTCTCCATCGTTCCTTGAGATCTGATACATAGAGAAAAACTTGAAGATACTGAGGTATCTCGCAAGTTGTGTGTTCAGAAGATTAACATGCAAGCATAATATAAGTTAGATTAGATCAAGGAGAAACTGACTCATTAGAAAGTGCACTTCTTAAGCAAGTCTGAGGAAATGGGGACAGATGTTAATGTGACACAGTGAGGAAAGGTCACCGTAAATCATGACAATGAATAGAATAGGTTGTTATATCCAAGCTGGATTTTATTGTGCTTAAAATAAACCCTTTAGCACAACAAACTTTGCCCATGAGTAGGAAATAGTGCAGGGATGAGTATGTGTGTTAAAATTCAAATGCCTCCTGGGGCTGGAGATTTAGCTCAGTGCTTCAGGAGCCTGTCTAGCAAGCACAAAGTCCCTGATTCTATCCGGTAACCCCAACAATACTACAGGGCATGGTGACTCACGCCCATCAGCAATCAGTACCACATACCACAGTGCCGGGTGTGGTGGCTCACACCTGTAATCCCAGCACTTGGGAGGCAGAAGCAGCAGGACTGCTGAGTTCAAGGCTTGCCTGGGCTACATAGTGAGCTCAGGACCAGCCTGAACTACAAAGCAAGACCCTGCCTTGGAAAAAAAAAAGTTCCAATGCCTTCTATGAGTGCTGAAAGAAGATCTGAAATTGAATGCGACCATCCAGTGCTGCCGTGAAAGATTTACATTGCATTAATGAGACCAAGAAAGGATCGTCTCACCATAGGTATAAATGTGACCAGACCACCAGTCACATATATCATGGAAAAATGCCACATTGACTCTGCATTTTTAAAATTTAGATTTTTCTTATTTCAAGATGAAAGCTTGTAAGAGAGAAATCCACAGAAGGAGTCCAATGAGAATACCAATAGAGAAAAGATGAAAGACATGCACAAAAAGTAGAGTTCTCATGGAGACAGGTGCACAGTAGGTATGTAATTCTGCTCTTGAGGCTCAGGGCAGGGTAGTTTCAGATCATAAAAGCTAGAGGAACCCCCAGTTTTCTTACTAAGCAAATGCCAGTGTATGATCCAGAGAGCTCAAAGGATGTTCCTGAGTTTGTAACTAGTTAATGACTTAGCCAGCAGAAAAACTTTACCTAGTAAGCCTTTTTGTAGGTCCCTTCACCTACATCGTACAGTCTTCCTAGATTTGTTTCAAAGTCTGTCTATGCCAAACCAGGGCAAACAGCAGGATGTTATCTACCTTATTGGTTTTAAAATTTTTTTTTTTTGAAACAGGGTCTCGCTTTGTAGTTCAGGCTGGCTCTGAGCTCACTATGTAGCCCAGGCAAGCCTAGAACTCAGCAATCCTCCTGCCTCCCAAGTGCTGGGATTATAGGCATGAGCCACCACACCCGGCTTAAAGTAAATTTTTAATCAAAATGTAACAGATTCAGAAAAAAAAATCAAACTGTATTTTGATTCATGGATTTTTATCAAAATGAGCTATGTAAAAATGATGTAGTAAAGAAATAGACCATTATCAATAATTCATTACATTCATCATCTACTCTGTGCTCTCAAAGATAGACTAATTCTAACTTTAAAAACAAATTGATATTACCTGTTTTTAAGCCAGCGGTAAAATAATCACATATTATGCATTTTTCCTCAATTTAAATTTTATGTAACATTATATTCATCATAATTTTTCTGAAATGTGCAAATCTAGCTCACCATTTTTATTTTTGCTATTCAATAGTTTAATTATATCGATATTTATGCTGCATCAATTCATGCAGTGCCAATTTTTCTTTTAGTGATCAATATTGGAGGTCTTTCTAGTTTTTGTTCCATTAAAAATAATGTTATTTTCAAATTTGTGTGTATTTTTTAGAAATATCTGTGCTTCTCTACTGCTTATGTGACAGTGTAATTTCTAGATAATGATATATGAATATGTTTTAACATTTTAGATCCTACTAAAATCAGCAGGTACTTGTGTAATTAGATATTTGATTTCAAAAGCAAGATTTGCAGATAATATGATCTTTTTACATAAAAGACTCCAAAAACTCTGTCTCCAGGCTCTTAGACATAATAAACTATTTTATAATAATTTACAATAATTATAGTAATTTATAATGATATAATAAGATTTGCTTGCAATAATTAAGTAAAGTGGCAGAATACAAAACAACACATGAAAGTCACTAGCACTCCTGAGGTACAACAATGAGCACACTAAAAAAAGAAATCAGAAAAAATAACCCCACTGTGGTATCTTCAAAAGCAAGACTAAATACCTGAGAACTAAACATTCCAGGAAAATGAATACACTCTAGAACAAAAACTACATGATTCTGAAAAAAGAAAGTGAAAAGAGCTTTGTAAGATGGAAAGACATCCCCTCCGCCTGGACAGGTAGAGCCAGTATTGTTGAAATGGCTTTGTTACCAAAACTCACATGTAGATCCTGATCTAAATACCAATAGTCATCACAGAATTGGACAGAACAATCCTTAAATTTATGTGGAACCAGAAGAGAACCAGAAAACAGACAGCAATCCTGAGCAAAAAAAAAAAAAAAAGAGTAAAGCAGAAGGGATTACAATCCTGGATTTCAAGTTAAATGACAAAGCTGTAGAAAATATAAACAGCATGGTGCTGGCAAGAAAGGTGAACACACTGACCAATGATGGAACAGGATCGAGGATGTATACAAACAGCCCCAAGCCCCGCCACACACTTCTTTATTGACAAAGGTGCTAAATACATACACTAGAGAGGTTGAAGGAGGCTTTATGTAAAGAAGATATGCCAATAGTATATAGCTGAATTTAGAAATAGATGGCACTACACACATACAGATTGTTGAAGTTCATTGTTGAGGAAGAAAAACACTCATTTGCTGCCGTCATTTGAATGCTAAACTAGGTCATTTTCCCACTTTTGAGGTAAGGACCAATCAGACTGAGCACTGATTCAGCATCAAAAGAAGCTCTTATTCTTGGCCAAGAACATACTCAGGTGATGATTTCAATTTCTCACCAAATGAGGGTGAGGAAGTATAGGGAGAAGAAACTAAATAGGGGAAATAGTCTAATAAGGGAGTATGATAGTCATGTTTTCCTTTAGGAGCTGGGAGAGATTTTTCTGGGGATGTGGGTGCCACTTCTTTTCTTCTTGGTCATTACCATGACAACTGTTACCTGGCCTGGCACTGAGGAGTCCATTTAACATGAGAACTGGATGGCGAGGAAGTTAGTAGGTCTGGAAAACACCTTAGATCTACACAGTGAAGGATATGTTCTGAGGACCTCAGAGTATGGCTGAATTCACAGACAGTGCCAGATGCTATTGATGCGGTTTTTCCTTTCTACATGCACTAATTTGATATCTTTTCCTTCTTATCAATGTACTTTTTCATGCACAGTAGCAATAACTTTTGCAGGCTGAGTTGCAATAGCGAAGCTAGGATGAATTTCTCAATTTCAGATAAGAAATTCTTACCAAAGATCTTAGTCCAGTCATCATGTTATTTTATTTTCATTTCTTATGAAGAACTTTCATTTCTACCTTTTTTTATTCTTTTTTTTTGAGACAGGGTCTCGCTTTGTAGTTCAGGCTGGCTGGCCCTCAGCTCACTATGCAGCCCAGGCAAGCCTAGAACTCAGCAATCCTCCTGCTTCTGCCTCCCGAGTGCTAGGATGACAGGTGTGAGCCACCACGCCCAGCACTGTGTGTGGTATTGGTATTGATTGCTGGTGGGCATGAGTCACCATGCCCAGCATTGTATGTGGTTACCTGGGATCAAACTCAGGACCTTGAGCTTGCGAGGCAGGTGCTGGAACCACTGAGCTAAATCTCCGGCCCTTCATTTCTACTTTTTGAAAAGGGAACTTAATACAGCTTAGTTTTGGAACATATAAAATGCCAGTATCACCATTTTTGTGATTTGGAGTCATTATTAAGTAAAATAAGGGTTACATGAAAATAAACACTATATTACTTCAACAAGTAGATGTGGAAACCAAGATAACTATTCAATTACTAGTAGTCAGGGAGTGTAATACATAGAGAACACAGTGGAAGAACGTACTCTTCTTCTGGGTAGAACAGAGCAAAACAGCACAGGATTTCATTGTGGTGCTTAGAATGATACATAATTTAAAACCATGAATTGTTCATTTCTGGAATTTTCCATATTTTTGAATCATTGACAACAAGTAATTGAGATTGCAGAAAGCAAAGCCATAGAGAAGGGAGACTATTGAATCTGATACTAGTTTTCAGATGTAGCCATGCCCTGAATTATAATCCCACTCCCCATATGTTAATGTGGCACCAGAATTTAGTAAAGTGGCAAAATAAAAGGCGAAGTCAGTGTACCAGTCAGGGCTCATTAGAAACACATATGGCATATAAATATATATGGTGTACAAGGGGCGTCCACAATGGCTGCCTGAGGAGCCAGGTGTGGAAAAGTGCGAAAGGAGCCTCTCTGCCGTGGAGATCTGAAGGATCCACTCAGAAATCAAAAGTTGGAGCACAGTGTCCTTTCCCATCTGAGTCTGTATCAGGAGGCCATAAGGGCTGTGCCGAAAGCCTGAAGGGTTTGTGCTGGAAGCCGGAAGGCAATGCCTGAGAGGCAGATGAAGACCGAAGCTCCTTCAGAGAAACAGAGGCGAGCCTTTATGCTTCATTTACCTTTTATTCCATTCAGACTGCAAGCCCATTGGTTGGTACCAACCACACCCAGGGTGGAGCTTCTGTCTCCAGTAGATCCATTCAGCCACACCCAGGACAATGCTAAGCCAGTACCGTGAGCTTAACCCCCGTATCACACATCCAAGATCCGGTCAGCGCTCTGAGACCTGCTCCATGAGCACACGAGGCTTTGGGGAGTAACTAGACACAAGCCACGACAGCTGGAGTTATAGAATGTTTCTTCTTCACTCTGGCAGCAGCCAGTCCAGTCCTGAAAGTCATTTGTGTGACAGATACGAGTCTTTAGGACACATTCATCCAAAACCAACTAGCCTAGGATTCAGGGGGGATGGCACTCAGTTAAGGATGAGGCCAGAGGATATGCAGGATCAGAAAGCATTTTGCTATGGAACCTGGGATCTCAGGTCCCCACCACCACCTTTTTTTTAAGTTTCTGGAGACATCTTCTTTACTGATTATTTGAAGAGGAGTTTGTGCCATTCTTTCTCTGCAGCAGTCTTATCTGTTTATGGTCTTCATGCACAACTGACTCCTGACTTGCTGTCTTGGTAAGGAGTGTCATCTTACTGTTTTCATTGTTGTGTACATGTCCTCTGGCTGTTCGTGTCATGTGTGATGAGCTCTCTGTATCCACCTCCTCATTTGACCATTAAAATCCTGTCTGCGCTGACCTAGTGTGACCACTGCAGAGCAGCATTTATATGCATATGGGAAACATGAAGTTTAGAGACACTGAGTTTTGTGGTAAGCAACAGAGGAGACATGAAAAATAGCCAGGAGATTTTGTAGATGAACTATGAGAAAGGTAAAAAGATATTTGAAAAGGCATTTGCTTAGAGGTATGATGGAGTGGAGAATACTCTGGAAGTGTTACACAAGAAAAATAGCCACAAGGCATGAAAAGCAGGCTTGTATTGATCAGAGAACAGTTTGCAGAAGGATGATGTAAAGACATTCATGGAAGAATAAATTAGTCTTACATCAAACCCAGGGTTAATTTCTACTAATAGCAGAACACTTGATTTTGTTCTAAAATCAAAGTTGAACTGGAGAAGAAAGTAAATGGCTATAAATCCTTGAATACAGAAGCATAATATTGTCTCTATGTATGCTGGGTAAATCTAATTGTATCATATCCAGAAATGATATTATAGAGAACAATAGAGACTGAGACACACAGAGCGACACTTTGATGCAAAGATAGGGAAACCCTTTTGGAGATAAAATTAAAGCATAGCTCATAGTGGCACATTTCACTCTGCTTTGATTTTTTTTTTTTCCTTGAGACAGGGTCTCGTTTTGTAGTTTGGGCTGGTCCTGAGCTCACTATGTAGCCTAGGCAAGCCTCAAACTCAGCAATCCTCCTGTCTCTGCCTCCCTCACAGGCGTGAGCCACCACGCCCAGCTCTGTTTTGATTTTTATGAGACAGGATTGCTCTATGTGGTTCAGGCTTGCTTTGAGCCCACAGCTCATGCTAATCTTTCTGCCTCAGCTTTTTAAGTGGGGTCCCCAGGTGTGTGCTTCCACACCCTACACGAGCATAGGCTATAGGCTGCTCAAGCTAAATGAAAGAATGAAATTGAATCGCTGTGCCACCCTCGACTTCCGTTAGAGTGGTTCCGTAACATCATCACCAGAGTGACTCAACACCTTTGCCTCGTTTTATTTTTAATTGAATTCATTATTGGTACAATTTACATACATCTCACAATCACATAGAACATTGGAGAATTTGTACCAGTATATGACACAAGTTAATTCTCATTTTTACCCATATCCCTACCCACCCACACCTCCCCACCCCTATATTCATGCTCTTTTATTTTCTTCCTCTTTAACAGCTTTCTAGGTATGGACTTACAGACTGAAGATATATGTGGCAAATGCAAGTGTAGTACTTATAGTCAAGGCTCGTGGTGACAGAAAAGAAGTATATCATTGAATGATTATTTGTCAGTGTTGCAATGGAAAGGTAAACTTGCTGAGAAAATGTGTACCTGTACTTGGAAAACTAATCTGGACCGCGACTTGAGGGAAAGTGTTCCTGAGGAGGCGATACGTACGCTGAAATCAGCCTACGTTGAAATGCGTAGCGCACACAGTGACATCCTTCTGCAGTCTCTCCCCCGACCCTCGCTCCTCCTACCACACGTGTGCAACTCGTCCCTTGGTTCCTCCTGGCATAGAGCCTAGTGACTTTCTTGGAATGTTTGATTATACATAAGGCTCTGAACAGATTGGGAAGCTGCATGTCTAAGTCATTTGTGATGTATTCCAAAGAAACCATCATTTGTTTTATGTCCTCAAATATATTGCGTCACATTAAAATAGGCTGTTTTACTAAATATTAGAATAAAAATGCTTGCAACATAAAATACAGGACTGGAAGCAGAGATGCCTGTGCATCATCAGTTTCAGGTGCCGATGCCAGGTTTAACTTTTTCTTTCATGGAGGCAGGAAAATAGTTAGCAATGAATTCCAAGGATTTTTTCATTGAAAGGTCGATCAAGCAAAAATTTTCTGTCTCACTATAGTGATTACCCAACAGGATGAAAGAAGCAGCATGTGCAAAGCATGAGGCTGAACGTAACGCACCGAAGGAAGCCAAGAGGATGCGCCTCCGCTCACACGACGCCCTATGTCACTGCAGGGAAAAACGAGGTGCTGTGTTATTACGGTTGGGATTCTAGGCTTTGACACAGGAATCTTGGTTAAACTCTGGCTCTTACACTACCAGCGTAAACTTTCACAGATCACTGAATGAATCTCTGCCTCAGTTTCTTTATTTATAAAACAGTGATAAGTACTATACCACCACATGACTGCTTTGAGAAATCAATTGGATATTACACATATAGCCCTTGGTTCAGAATAGTGTTATGTACAGTATTCCTGTTGAAAATCAGGAGAATCCAATTTAAACTGACTTAACCAGAAAGGAAGTGAAATTTTTTTTTTCTTAGATAAGGTAGAGGTGTTGTTGGACTTCAGCGGCAGAGAATCAATTTCTCAGTAGAATTTTCTCCTCAACTGTCTCATCTCACTCCACTGTTTCTCAGTCTTTTCTCTCTCATGGAAGATTAGATTTTTCTCTGTATAGGAAGCGATCACACAGGTGTTTAGACTGAATTCAACTGGTCCAGCTGAATAAGTATAAATGACTTTACATGAGTGTCCTTCAGCAATATAGAGATCGCAAAAAGGGTTCTGCTTTAGGCTACTTACTTGAGGCAGGGAAATTTATATTGTACTTGGCAGCCAAACAATACAGCTGGATTTGGAAAAAAACCAGCAGAACAACACCAAGATTCCATTTTACTCCACAAAGAATGGCTGCTATCTCAAAATTAACCAACAATAAATACTGGTGAGGCTGTGGGGAGAAAGGAACCCTTCTCCACTGATGGTGGGAATGTAGACTGGTGCAACCGCTATAGAGATCAGTGTGGAGATTCCTCAAAAAACTAGGATTAAAGATTACACTTGACCCTACTATTCCTCTGCTAGGTAATACACAAAAGAATTATATGATTCATAACACAGTGACATTTGTGCACCTATGTTCTTAGCAGCTCAGTTTGTGATAGGTAAATCTTGGAAACTAACCAAATGCCCATCAACTGGAAAAGGGATAAAGAAGATTTGGTTTATCTATAAAATAGAGTATTACTATGCCATAAAATGATGTTTCTGTCATTTATACTCAAATGGATGTTCCTTCAGGACATAGTCATAAGTGAAATAAATTGGTCACAGATGTGTTAGTATATCTTTTCTCTGGTATAAGAAACTGAGGATATAAATGAGTTCTAGAATTTATGATAGATATTGTTAAATAGAAAATATTCAAAGGGAAATGGGATGTAGGGATAAGTAACAAGGGGAAAGAAAAAATGTGATGGTAATAAAAAAGAAACAATACTTATGTATATGGGGGTGGGAAGTGTAGGGTGGGTAGGGGAATGGGAAAAATGAGAATTAAATCATTTCATATACTGGTAAAGTTAAGAAAACAAAAAAAAACCAGACAAAAGAATAGCAGGATCCAAACAAATGTTAAATTAAAGTCATAGGAAGCAGACAGTTGCAAGATTAAGGAATGACATGAAGAGCTACTACAATGTGACTATCAAGTGGATGTCACAACTGATCATCAAGTTTAGGTGAGCTTCAGTTAACAAAATGAGCTAATGAGTGACTTCACTGCATGAGAAAGAGACTGAGTGAAGATGGAAATCCCATTCTCACTTCTCATATCAAATTCCATTTTCTCAAAACTGAAGGGTCACAGTATACACTTGTGAGGTAGAATATTGTCCCCAAAGATATCTGTATCTTCAATACTCATGAAAGATGAATGTATTACTGTATGTGGCAAAAGGGAGTTTGAAGCTATAAGGTTAGGCTCTTGAGATGAGGATCTTATCCTGGATCATTGGTTCGAGAGCAAAGTAAACACAGGCGACCTTCGCAGTGAAGGAAGGAGTGAGGAGGAGAAGGTCAGTGTCAGTAGAGAAGATGCTAAGAGCATAGAGTTAAGAGGGATCAGCGATTGGCTTTTGAGATGGAGGAAGAGGCCACAAGCCAAAAAATATGTCTTGTCTTTAGGATTTAGAAAGGGATAGAAGTTGACTTGGTCTGAGGGAATCCAGAAAAGCACATCCTACTAATTAATTTCCAGTGCTGATCCTCAGAACCATAACATTTACCAGCTGTTTTAGGCAATAGTAATTCAAAGTGTAAAGTAATACACACACACACACACCCACACACATTCATTGGCTTATATTTCTCTAGAGAGTAAGATCATAACTACAAAAATAACCCCTCAAGGACTGAATACTCAGGAGAATATACTCCTCTCTTGTGCTATTATACTTCTTATATCCATGGGCTGTGGATTTCTCCCTTTGGCAAACATATTCAGGCACAAACTATTTTAGCTAGATGTGTAACTTTAGCTTGATTTTTGTGCAGATCTCTCTGGAGAGATTTATAGTGATGAGTAGTAGAAACATTTGTGAATGGACTTGTTAATTATGGCTTCTCTACTTCCAGAGAACCTGTGGGGAGAAGAGCATGGGCAGTCTGCTATATGTAGAGTGGTGGAACAGGACCAGGAGGGGAGAATTATAAGCAAAGGTGGAAAACTTGAGCTGTCCCTCACTTTTGTAAATCTATAACTGGTGCATT
>PVIC010055025.1:0-11379 GCA_004025085.1 Thryonomys swinderianus | reverse complement strand
ATATGATATTGGGCATGGTGACTCACGCCCATCAGCAATGAGTGCCATAAGCCATATTCCACAATGCTGGGCATGGTGGCTCATGCCTATAATCCCAGCATTGGGGAGGCAAAGGTTTGAGGTTTACCTGGGCTAGAGAGTGAGCTCAGAGCCAGCCTGAACTACAAAGCCAGACCTTGTCTCAAAAAAAAAGTCAAATATGAACAGACTGATTGAGAGGGTGCACTGCTACTTATTTATCTAAAAGACATGAAAGCAAACATGTACACAATGACTTGTTTATAAACATCCCTAATTGCTTTAAATGTTATAAAAAGTAGGAATTACTCAAATATCCACCAATAAATGGATAGACAGCATGTGTATGTATAGATTCATAGATAGATAGATTTTATATATATATATAAAATAGGCTTTGTTCAAGCTTCTGCCATAAGAGGCCTAAATTCTCTACTGATACCTCAGTATTAGGTGCTATTAGATTTCCACTTATTACTCTATTTCTTCCAAGTGAAAAATCTCTACTTTGGTTTTTGTGTTGAATTAAAAATATTTGTATGCCCACATAAGTACCCAAATAACATATAAAATGCTACAAATATTTTTAATCAATGAAAATCTTTATGTATTAACCTCTGAACATGAATAGAAAGAATAATTTATATTTGTGTTTATACAATCAAGCATAATGTCTTGAATTGGGGATGGTTTTGGTTAATAAGTTTTATTTTGGAAAGACCATTATAATATCCTAAAATGAGAAGAGGCTAGAAACATCAGAAGTTGGTTTTTAAAGCTGATTATAGATCTGAGGAGGACACATTTTTTATTAATTTTAATTAATTAATTCATTTAGATAGGGTCTTGCTTTGTATCTCAGGCTGGCCCTGAACTCACTATGTAGACCAGGCAAGCCTCAAACTCAGGAATCCTCCTGCTTCTGCTTCCCAAGTGCTGGGAATATAGGCATTAGCCACCTCACCAGGAACTGTGGCATATGGTACTGATTGCTGGTGGGTGTGACTCACCACGCCTGATAATGTTGTATGTAGTTACCAGGGATAGAACCAGGGACCCTTCACTTGCTAGGCAGATGCCAGAGCCACTGAGCCAAATCTCTGCCGAAAAACATTTTAATGATCTAAATTCAGTAGAGGACACTGATAAGCCTTGCCAGGAAGGGAAAAGCCTGTGGCTACTTTCTCTTCATTTTACTTTGGCTCTGCATTTTGTCTAATGTGATCCTTATATGTAGACAGTAGCAACATATTTTGTTATACCTATTTCGCAAAATTTTACTCACTTCTTTTTTGACCTATTCATGTTACTGCTACATTATCAGCCCTGTCTACTGATAAAGGGCAATAATATAAATAAGTATAAAGTCAGCACAAGTAAAACCATCCAAAGATAATCTAATTTCTAAACTTCTAACTAAAAATGCTAGCTCTAGAGCTGACCTTGAATTTGAACATTTACCTTGAATTTGAACATTGTTTTCATTGCAAGCACAAAATATTTAACTTTACTCATAAGATATTTTATATCTCTCTTTCTGAAATGTGAATTAAAATTCTGGGTATTTCACAGAAGCTGTAATTGGAGATGTAGAAAAGAGAGATATATTTTTCACAAATCCTACAATAAAATGGAATCAGTGCATCAGCAACCCTAATCTCTTGTTTAGTTTAAAAGCAAAGCACACATTTACAAGTAAAGAAAATCAATAGAGATGGATACTAAAAACTTTAAGAGCACCAAAACTCAAAATACAGAATGCATATCAGTAATTCCTTAACTGTGCTCTAGGCTTAAATATTTTGAACTTGGCAAAATTTGAAAAGGTTATAATGATATATTTTCCAGTACTGTAACCTATAGCTTTAGGTAAACAAATCAAATGTGAAATTTCTCTTTAATGCACTATGGCACAATTGAATTCACCTGTGTAAGTATTAGGAATATACCAATTTTGCTTTATATATGCCACCAAGTAATAAAGGACGTTTAGAAGTTAACTCATTGAATACAGTCTTATGTAGCCATTTTCCAAGAACTATTGAATAAATGATATCAAACAAGTTGTAAACTCAAGCACTTCATTTATACATATTGGACAGAATACTCTTAGAAGGGACATTGCTAAGAGCTGCTTTGCCATGCAAAGAAATAGTGACTGGGAAACTGTAAGACATTAGCAAGTTCAGTATTGCCAGATGTGGGACCAGTGTGTGTCTGACATTTTTCAAATGTGTATACAAAAAATGGGATTTACTGGAGAGCCTATTTCATAGGGTTAAGGCTTAAATTAGTTATTGTTTGTAAAATATTTGTAATAGTGATAGCACATACAAGGCACATATTCTCCACCATCATTAAAATTAAGAAAATGAACTGCAATGAATCCAGAGTTTAAATTGCAAAATAATATAAATACTAAAACATTAATAGAAATGATATTGGAAGTAAGTAAGAGTTTGGGGATCTTCAGTCTCTAAAGACTTTAAAGACTAAAAATTAGAAATTGAAAAGTGACTTTTAATAGGTACTGTCTCCTTTCAATAATATCAATTATTTAGAGGCCGTTCAATAGGACATATTTCAGAGAATCACATATTTTCTGCTATCATTATTAAATGAAATCCTTAGAACACAGAAAGTCTTAAATCATTCTATTCATCATTTCCATGATTACAATTGTACCATGTAATAAACAGAGTATTTCATTTATGAATTTGATTTTAAGAGAATGAGGTATGCTTTGTTATTTTTTAAATTTTTAATTTCTAACATTAATGTTTCAATTTTTTTTTGAGATAGGGTCTCTCTTTGTAGTTCAGGCTGGCTCTGAGCTCACTATGTAGCCCAGGCAAGCCTCGAACTCAGCAATCCTCCTGTCTCTGCCTCCCAAGTGCTGGCATTACAGGCATGAGCCACCACACCCGGCTAATGTTTCAATATTTTGACAAAAAATATTCATACAACTATCTGTTAATATGAGAGAAAATTTTTTTAAGAATTGAAAATTATAATGAAAATTGCTAACATACATGGAAAAATCAAATATATGGTGAATGTGTACATTGAAATAAATTATAAGATTGTCTCATTTATTTTTATTTCTAAAACAAAATACTCAGCACCCAAAGTTAAAGAAGGAAAGGTTTATTTAGCTCACACTTTATGGAGGATTCAGCCCATATTGTGTGACTCCACGGAAGGGTGGCACAGCAGAGGGTCATCAAGGAGAACAAACAACCCATGCAAAGCAGGGCAGCAGACATGCTTGTGTGGTGCCAGCACACCCAGAGAGGGGTGCCCTTAATCCCAGTATCACATCTTTAATCCCAGCATCATACATCCTCATCCAACCACCTTTGAAAATCCTCACCTTTGACCTCCCACCACTTTGGAGAACACCTAGATACAACTCATAACGAAGAGTAAAGGAAGCACTGACATGAACCCACAGACAGTGCCGCTATCTCTGAACACACTTAAGCAATTGTTCTTACTACACTCTGCAGCAGTTCTGGAAAAACTGTAATGAAAAATACCCTGAATGCTGCTGCTGCCGAGTGTCATTCACTAGGAAGTCAGACTCCTAATAACATTGTATTGTATTCTCACTAACCTTATATACCAGACTGGGCACCATGTGACATCTGGCTCTTTCCCAAAGTCAAGCAACCCCACTGGTAAAGGTTTTGAATAGATTCAGGAGGCACTCGCAACAAAACTGCATCAGAAAAGTGGTAAAGACACTTGGATAAGTGCGTTTGAAGTGAGAGGGAAGTGTTTTGAGGTAAATTAATAACAACATAACTTCTGCTGTATTTTTTTTTAAATTAAGCACTCACTATATTTGGGTGGTCTTGAACTGATCATTGTGATCATATAGTGATCATATATAGATCATCATAGTGTGAAGGGTCTTAAATCATTTTATTTAATATTGCCCTAAATCATATTAGGCAAATACTGGTATCTAATTTTCCCTTATATTTTTTAACATTTACACAGGTTAGGTAATATAGCAGTAAAGGCTAGAAATGGGGCCATCCATATTTAGACAACAATGACAAGAAATGCAGGGATGAGAAATTGCTGTTTTAGAGAAAGATCATTAAGTTGAACGTGAAAGCAAATTTGATGCCAGTGAGAGTATTTCTAGAATATGCTGTTTTTTCTTTCTAGCACAGCCTGGGGTGTAAATCGGGGATCCCTAGTGGGGCTCCTTGTCTTTCTGCAGTTGTACTAGCAGAAGACGGGCAGATAAAGCAGATGGTAAAAGTTCAACTTGATTAAAATGACCAGATGGAATTGGATGACAAACTTGAAATAGTTTGGGGAAGAAAGCAGAATGGATTGGAGGACACAGAGCAACAAATCACTGGAGAACATAAAGACAGCCGTAACAAAGTAAAGGCAGGAGAAGATCTATGAGAAACAGCAGCAGTTTCTCTTATGGAAAGATTAAATAACTAAGGAATCTGTCAGCCAAAATTCAATTGAAAAGAAGATTTATAAAAATGATAAAAAATAGCAATATTTATCATGATAGCCTGTCATAGTTTGAAGCAAAGAGTTTACGCTCTGCTAAATTTTTAAAAGAAATATGATTCATTTATAAATGAATGGAAAATAATATCTATGAAGTTATATCTATTATTGAATTTTTATAAAATTGACCCACATTTAAAATATATTATTTTAATTACTACAGTCAAAAAATTAAAAGTATGAAATATGATGTTAGGATTATTACTGCCAATTTTTTTTTGAGACAGGGTCTCACTTTGTAGTTCAGGCTGACCCTGAGCTCACTATGTAGCCCAGGCAAGCCTCGAACTCAGCAATCTTCCTGTCTCTGCCTCCCAAGTGCTGGGATTACAGGCGTGAGCCACCACGCCCGGTGATAGCTGTTTTATTGATACGGGAAAACTTAAAGGCAATTGGCTGTCCTTCAGTAAATGAGGGAAAATATAAACAGTGGCCCAACTGTAAAATGTAGCAACATTCGTTGCTCAAATGGAATGAACTATCATTCCAAGGAAGGACATGGAGGAATATTCAAAGCATAATACTAAGTGAAAGAAGCCAAAGTAAAAACACTGTATTTTGTCCAATGGGAGTTGTATGGCATTCTGCAAAAGGCAAAACTACATGCAGAGAAAACAGGCCAGTGGTTGTCAGATGGAAAAAGAAAGAGAAAGAAGAAGAGCTGCAGTGTTGGATATTTTTAAACAGTGAAGCTACTGTGTGACAATACAATAGGTAGACATCATTCTTCGTATGTCAAGAACACTGGGAACGTCAGGGTAAGACTGAGCCCTGATGTAAAACAGGAACTTCAGGTGGTAAAGATCTCTGCACACTGGTTCCATCATCAGTAACAAGACTCTGATCCTAAGACAGTAGGGATGCAGCACCTCTGTGCTTCCCAATGTGTGTGTGTGTGTGTGTGTGTGTGTATACCTAAAACAGCTCCAAACATAGTCTATGTTTTAAAGACATGGATGATAGCTTTTAATTTTGTTTTATGAACATACCCTTCAAAATGTACTTCAAAATTATTATATCATCTTTATTATTTTAGGAAGAATATTTAAAATAAGATGTACCCTCAACACACACACGCGCGCGCGCGCGCGCGTGTGTGTGTGTGTGTGTAACGCAGTATATTTAACTAGAGGCACTAATCAAAACTTATAGCTGTAAAAGGTGAGTAACTCCTATGGGCCTGAAACTTCTCCAGCATGTGTGTTTCCAGCATCACCCACTGAAGAACAACTCTACATGTCCTGTTCCACCCTCTGTACACATAAGCATACATAAAGAGAGAAGTAAACTCCTGGAGACAATGGAGAGGTTCATGGCATAGATAGTAGTGATACCCCACTGCTCTATACTTACCTCTCTCCTCATCAAGCTGACGCATTAAATATATAAAGTTTGTCATATGATATGTGAACCACAACAAAATACTACCAAAAAGATACATTTATCAAATATCTCAAATATATATGCTATCTTTTGAATATTTTCTATTTACATAAATCCCCCAAATAATCAACAAGATAGATATAGATAGATAGATAGATAGATAGATAGATAGATAGATAGATAGATAGATGATAGATAGATAGATATGTAGAGAGATACATGTACTGGCTTTTGCTGAGAATTTGAAACTTTTATATTAAGTATTTTGTGACAGAAGCAAATTGTGTAAGAAGTATCAATATCTACCAAAACTATTAATTTACTCAAATCAAAGAAGTATGCAAGTTATAATTAGAAATCTACTATTAAATTTATTATCAAAAATTAGGTACTGACTATCTGAAAAAAAGTGGAATAAAGTGTATGAAGAAAATAGTACTGTACTAAGTTTCCCATAACTGTCGAGAACATAAGTGTGTATATGTGTTGTGTGGCAAACAAATGTATACACACATCAAGACTAGTGAACAAACAATTTTTTTTAATTCAGGTAGCCTAATTCAATTTCATAAACAAACCCACAGGCTAATTATTTTGGTTAGTCAAAGTTTTCTGAAATATATTGTAATGGGAAGCTTTAATGAAGCTAAGTTTTAAGAATAAGAAGGAGCTATTGTTTATGAGTCATTATTATATGATAATCAAAAGTGGATAGATGAACTCATTCTATATTGGAATTCCACATAAAACTACTATTAGGAAAGGTTTTGAGCTCCCTAGCCTTAAAAAATGATAACTTCTCTGTACTAAAAAACAATTCTGGAATATAAATAAACTTTATTTTTTTAAGGAAGTTGCTCACTTTTCTAAATGCACTATATTTTATTAAGTGCTTACTATGTAGTAGAAATCTTTCTAGTACCTTCAGTAAGCTATTTAATTTAATGGCTCAATCATTTCTTTAATATATATATATATATATATATGTGTGTGTGTGTGTGTGTGTGTATACATACATAATCATTCCAAAATATATTCTGCTTCATACATTTAAAATATTATGATGTTATACTTTTGGTGATTAGTTGATAATCAAACATTTTGATTTCCAGTAATGCACCTGTCTTGTTATAGTTAAGATGAAAAGCCAAAAGTTTCAATAAGATTAGGGAGATGAATGTTGTATATTTCCTTGAGTGGCCCCACTACATCATAAACTCCTACCTAAAAGCCTTTGCTGTCTTGAAAAACACATTTGCATAAAACTGTGTAAAACCAAGAGAGAACCCTAACATATCTGTAGACCTTGCATGATTAGAATATGTCTGTATTGTTTCATCAGTTGTAACAATGTGCTGCTATCAGTAGTCAGGGGCCAGGGGAACCTGGTGCGTGAGGTAGAAGTTAGTTAGCAAACTTCTGAATGTGTCTCTCAGTTTTGCTATGACTCTAAAAGTGCTCTTAAAAATGAACTCTTTAGGAATAGTCCTTTGAATACCTCATAGTATCCAGTACTGAGGCCATAACTGTAAAACATTCCAGCCATGATAAAAAAGAAAATTTTATATTAATCCTCTTATTAGCTACAATAAATGATACCACTTTCCTTGAAACAGCTATGGACTGCTCACATTTATTCTGTAGTTTTTATCCATAAAAAGGAACCTGCTGGTTTATATTGTACATAGAATGTGTATTCTCTTTATTTCTCTCAAAAGAAAAACAAGTTTATCTACAAAGGAAATTTAAAAGTATAGTGTAAGGATGCATTTTTCTTATTTTTTTTAGTTGTCTTCACAATTATAGTCTTGATATATGTGATATCTCAACGCTTGCCTTCTTACACAGCTGAACCTCTGAAGTCAATGCTCTTTGGTTCAACTTTGCCTTTAATTCGGTCTTTTCTCTGATCTTGAATAATATGAAACACTCTATTTACTATCTCATCTTTTGTGTTTTATTCCTATTAAAATGGGAAGTTTTTAACTCCCAAATGGTCCATGAAGCAGCTACCTTTTGCTTTCAGCATCTTATGTTTACAGAGAAAAAATTTCAAGTTCACAATTATATATTATTTTCATATCATATAATTTGCTTTTATCTCTTACTTCAGGTTCTTAGAGTTGTGCATGGCCTGTATCTAGCCATCCCCCAGAGCCTCACGACATCTTTGATGGGACTTTTCAGAAGTGGATGGAACTAGAGTGTGTGACTCTGGGATTGATCCGTGGAGCAATGTTAGGGTCAGGGGCTTGAGGACTAAGGGTGTGAGTGCTGCCCACCCTAAGTATAAGGTATAAGGGTTAGAGAGAGCTGTCCCCCTCCTTTGTCGCTTTGCTGCCTTCTGCCCACTATAGCTGTTTTTCCTCTGCAGTGCTGCCCTGCCCAGGAGCCAGCTGATTATGGACTGAACGAAACCTCTACAACTGTGAGCTAAATAATCCTTTCCTCTTTACTTTAAATGTCAGGTATTTTGTCTCAGCAATGAGAGAGCAACTAAAATAAATTGGCACATTGTATCTGTTTGATTTTTGCCTTACATCTGTCCCCTATCTTCTAACTTGAAACACAAATATGATGCTTTCAGAGTTAGATACTAATTTTTGTGTGAATGAGGATAAATGCTACAAGATATAGAAGATGTAAAGAAGGCTTTAGAAAAGGAACGAAGGACAAAATAGAGCCATTGTCTGAGTAGCTCTTCTCCACACTATTTATGTGACAGAAATGGACTCTATTTTATAAAGACAGTTCAGGGATTCATACAGTTTAAAGCAGTGAAATGGCAAATCTTTCAGAAACTAAATGCCCAGAGTACAACCCATAACTCTGCTATTTATCAACAAGTGCCAGCATGGAAATTAACCCAAATATGGAGGTTTTAGTTTTACAAAAATAACATACATTAAAAGAAAAACACAATTAACGAAGATTTCAATGGTACAAGTAGTTCATTTTAGCACACGAGCTGCAGGTTCACCACCACTGGTTTAAGTAATTCTAACCAATGGGACAACAGCAAATACTGATTGATGTTGCAGAAATTTAAAAAAATGTAAAGAAACTCACAGGTGAAATGAAGTCTAAGGCTGTGCTTATCCTATTTAGTCTTATGTGGCCACAAATTACAACTAATTTGCTTCACCAAAAGCGTGGTGACAGCCAGCAATGTTGGACAGCTTGTAACCCCAGAATCCTGGGAGGCTAAAGCAACAGAATGTGAAGTCTGAGCTCAGTCTTGATAATTCAGCGATTTAGCAAGAACTTATCTCAAAACAAACAGTGAACTAGGGCTGGGAAAACAACTTTGTGTGAAGGCCCTGGTTCAGTCTCCCAGGCTACATAAACAAAGAAACAAACCACCAAAAAGTTCCCTATAGGTATTCAATATCCAATACTTTAATGAAATTGTATTTTCATCGAATGAACTGCTTTTCACTATGTTAATGTACGTTGATTGATTTTTAAATATGACAATTGTATGAACTAATAAAACATTAAATAAGACTAACACAAGCAATATCATTTATTTAATGATCTAAAATATAAAAATTATCCTTTTTTTGCATATAGTCTGTATTCAAATTAACCAAGGCAAGTGAGATTATTGGCCGTGATTTAATTTGCGTATCAATTGCAGAAAATGTGTTTATCTCACAAAATAAATATTTATCAAACTTCTATAGCATTATTTTATAAATTAAACCCGTTACCTCTGGGAATTTTCAAGGTTAAGTATCGTGGAAGAAATTGGCCCATGTGTAGTATTCAGAGTAAGTCGCCTGTGACTTTTTTTTAATTGAATTCTTTATTGGTACACTTTATATACAGCTCACAAAATTGCCCTACTCTAGTACAGTTTCCTATGATAAAACATATAGATATTCTAAGCTACATGTAATAGTGATATAATTCTGTCAATCAAACATTTTGAATAAATTAACAACAAATGATCGCTTATACTAGAATATTTCCCAAAAAAGAAAGTACTGATAAAAATAACATTTTACTTACAAATTAAGTCAATCATAGGAAAAAATTGTTTCTTTAAACCTACATGTCCTATGTATTATTTTGATTGAATATATAGGGTGAAACGTTGTAAAACTTCATACTAAGACAATGAACAAATACTCGGCGTATGTTACCAATAACCACTGTGATGATATAATAACACAGGACTTCTTGAAAGATTGAAGTCATCCTGGGTTTTCACTGATGTATTTTCTGTCATGGAAAGTGTAGACCACAGTATCAGAGGACGTAATAAGAAATTAAAGCATTGCCGAGTTCTCAGTGATGTATTTTCTGTCACAGGAAGTTTGGGCTGTTGTTTTTGCAACACCTCAGGTGAGAATATAAATATCCTCTAGCAAACAAAAGCTTCTTTAGGTCAAGGTAATTTAGTATCTGCTCTGGCAGATGATCTATGCGATTTTTCATCCTTTCTGAGACCAGTGGAACAGCTGTCCTTGTGTGCTTAAATGGTTATTAAAATATCACTCTGGAAGCGTTCATCTGAAGGCTACAGGAAAAGTGAGATGTCTTCTAAGTTCAAAGATATTCAATTTAATAAAGTTGATTTTAAGCTCTATTACGCCTCAACTCCATTTCCCTCATGGTTTTTGTTTCAGATGGAAGAAATAGATAATCCGTGGAAAACAGATCTGGGGTGTCGAGACAGTACTGAAAAGTGAAGAAAATTCCAAGGTGATCTGTTAAGCCTTCCTAAAAATCAAAAATACTAAGGATGTTTAGAATAGGAGATGAGGTGAAAGTGTATCTGGTTTCTTCACTATATTTTTATTACATTTTAATAAAATTAATGTCTATTCTTGAACATGTTAGGCATTTTCCTGACTTTCCTTCACCTAGAATGGTTTTCCATGAGAAATTCAAGTGGAATCTCCCTCAACTTCTTTAGATAGTAAGGGACCCACATTCGCGGCCCAAAGCCTCCTCGCCTGATGCCCATCCCAGGCCCCTAGTCCCTCGCACCCTGTTCTGTGGTCCCTTTTCTCCACAGCCTTTCCTGGGTTGCACTCAGGTGTGGTCAGAAGGGCCAGGCAGAGACGGCCTAAGGATCCCTGCTGGCCCGTGCGGAATCCCTACCTCAGCTCGACCAGTCCTCTCTTTCACAGGTAATTTATTTTTGACAAATATCATAACAACCTCTCTAAGGAAATCTATCAGATGGATCTGTTTGTAGGATTCTATAGCTAATGGACTGGTAGGAACTGTGCTCTGTGGGCTGAAAAAGAGTAAAATATTCTGATAGAGATGCCAATATTTGATAATAGCAAATGCTGAGAGAATAAGATGTACATATACTGGGATTTCTGAAATTTTGGTCATTTCTAAACCAAAAGAGCATACATTCCTTAATGCTTAAGTTGTCCAGCATTTCTCGTGGAAGACAAAAATAAGAGAGGA
>PVIC010055024.1:0-11353 GCA_004025085.1 Thryonomys swinderianus | reverse complement strand
GGGATCGAACTCAGGACCTTGCGCTTGCGAGGCAGGCGCTGGAACCACTGAGCTAACCCTCCGGCCCCCACCCCTTTGATATTTTTGAGACAGGGTCTCAAGGCTGGCCTTGAACTTACTTTAATCCTCCTGCCTCAGCCTCCAGAGTGCTGGGATTATAAGTATGTACTATCAAGTCTGGGTGTATTAGTAAATCTAAGAAATTGTTTTCCTCAGCAATTTTTTCCTCATCTATTTTGGGGGGAGTTTGAGCAGGGTCTCGCTATTAGTTCAGGCTGGCCTTAAACTCTGTATGTAGCCCAGACTGGCCTTAAATTTGCAGTGATCCTCCTGCCTCAGACTCCTGAGTACGGGGATTACTAACTCATGCAAGGAAACAGATAACCTCATAAATTAAAAACCAAATGAAACCAAAGCATACATACACAGTGGCATCATCTCAGCATTATGTCTACTTAAAGCTGTTATCACAACACTCTGGAAAGCTCAGGCAGGATTATAAATGCAGTGACCTGGTGAGATCCTATCCAAACCAAATTAAACCAAAAGAAACCTGGAAACAATCAAGGAAATGATTAGAGACAAGATTTTTTTTTCTTTTTTCTTTTTGCAGAACCAGGGATTGAACGCAGGACATCATGCTTACCAGGCAGGTGGTGGCACCATTGAGCCAGACATGGTGGCTCATGCCTGTAATCCCAGCATTCATAGGCAGAGGCAGGAGGATTGCTGAATTCAAGGCTTGCCTTGTCTACATAGTGAGGTCAGGGCCAGTCTGAACTACAAAGCAAGACCCTGTCTCAAAAAAAAAAAAAATTGTAGTCAACATGATGTGAAAGATGAAGTTATATGTATCTGAATCATTATTATAGTTTTAATCATTTGGAGGCATCCTTTTTTGTGATGTAATAATAAAAAACGCAGAATAGGATTTAAAGTATACTTCAACAGAAGCTAAAACTGTATGAAACAAGCCAGGCATGATGCAGCAAGCCTGTGATCCCAGCAATTGGGAGGCTGACAAAGGAGGACTGTGGCGAGTTTGGGGCCGGCCTAGGCTACAGTGATACTCTGTCTCAAAACAAAAACGAAATAAAACAAGAACACTATGAAACAACTGAAGCCAAAATGACACTAACAGTAAATGGTCGTCTTTAGATGATGAATCACTTTTTTTCTTTTTCAGTTTTTTCTACAGGCTTTACATTTCTACATAAAAATTTTAAAAGCTAATATAGACATGTATTTAACATCTGAAGATCTTTGCCAATTTGTACAATCGGTGAGGGAATAAGAAGACACAACGCCCTGTAGAGGTGTAAAGGAACCCTCGGGTCCAGCCAAGGCAAAAGGCTCTGGGATCCCCAAAGGGGGACTCACGCACTCAATCCGACCTGCTAGAAAAAGCCATAAGGACAGAGGTGACAGTCAAACTTGTCGAATTGAAGGCCTCTGTCACCATTTCCTGAGGCAAATTGTGGCTTTATGAAGCTTTAGATTCCAATGTGTAAAACAGTAATTGCCACACCTACCTCACAAAGCTGTGAGAAGGAAAGACAAAACGCACAAAGCGGCGCCTTTCATCTACTGCATTCCCAGGAAATGCTACCTTCACGGTTGGGATTCCGCGACCAGACCCTGAAGCCCGGCTGCAGGGACCCAAGCACAGCACCCCCTCCCCTCGCTCCCACTTCCGGCTAAGAGGCGGCCGCTTCCGGCGGCCCCGTCTCGGCCCAGGTCTAGAGGACGGCGCACCCCGGGTTCTGCCCTCGGTCCCGGCCTGAAAACGTCCAGCCTCGCAGACTCCTCTCCTCGTGGCTCACAGACCCCTGCGAAGGATAAGCGGCCAGTGTAGGGTTGCGGGCCAACCGCTAGCCACAAGCTCCGCATGGACACTCACCATCTCCAGCCGATCTGGTAGCTCTGCGTCGCCCACTCAACCCAGTTCCGTACCTTTCTGCGCCTGCGCACAGTTCCCGGTCGAAACGGACTGTTTCGGTAGCCTATCAGGAGCCAGCGAAAGAAGTGGGGCGGGCGGGAGAACTGATGATCCATCAGCTCCGCCAGGGCTCGCAAAAATTTGCTCTTTGCTGTTCAAAAGCGAAAAGGAGAGCACTTAAACTATGGAGAATCCTCCAAAGAAATACTGGTTCTGGAGTGCCAGAAGCTTCATAACATTCAGTCGAGTTTTGAGTTGGGCCTGGGTACCCTGGGTGGAGGGCAGTGAGCAAGCTTAAGACTGAGGGCGACCTTGCTGAGTCCCCCTTTGTGCCCAGGTTGAGGCAGAGAGGGGTGGAGTCAAAATGGACAGATGACCCGGGAAATCCCTGAGGTTACAACAGGAGTCAGGTACAGTATCTTAAGTCTGGAGAGTGACCACCTTGGGAATATCTGATACCAACTATGAGATAAAATTAGGGTTTGCTGGGACGTGGATGACTTAAGGATTTGAATTCGGTCCCGCCCGTGTTTCTTGGAGGAGCGACTTTATTACCTCTGTGCTGTATCATTTTCTCACCCTTAAAAGGAGATCTTCTCAGAAACTTATTTGTCTCTTCTCACTCTGTAACTTTTTGCCCCTGACGACCACAAAAATTTCTGGGACTTGTAGCAGAGAATACATGCTGCCATTTAGCAAGCCTTCTGCTCTTGTGCCCAACACTTAGCATCATGTCCGGGAGTTCAGCATAGTGTCAGTACCCCCACCTGGCAGATGCTCTTTCTTCCTGGCACTGGAGCTTGCTTCTGAGTCAAGGCTCTGAGGTCCAGATCTTCATCCCATGGAAGCCTCACGTACTGGGAAAGAATTTGGTGCTCCTTCCAGGGGTGTCTACGTGCTAAGGACTGGATCTCAAAACCAAGAAACCTAGCAGACACTATCTTGAACACGGAGGTTAATGGAACTGGTAATGGGCCATCCTGATGCCATGTGCGCCCTCGTAGTGTTAAGGGCACATCACCTTCTGGTTATTTTCACAAAAATTTACAGCCTTCCTCATAGGAAAATTGGAATACTCTACAAAGCATCCGGCCAGTACTCTTCAAAAATCTAAAGGTCATAGGGCCGGAGGGTTAGCTCAGTGGTTCCGGCACCTGCCTCGCAAGCGCAAGGTCCTGAGTTCAATCCCCGGTAACCACATATAATGCTGGGCGTGGAGACTCACACCCACCAACAGTCAACACGGCATACCACAATGCCGGGTGTGGTGGCTCACGCCTGTCATCCCAGCACTCAGGAGGCAGAGACAGGAGGATTGCTGAGTTCGCGGCGGCTTGCCTGGGCACCATAGTGAGCTCAGGGCCAGCGAGACCCTGTCTCAAAAAGCAAAAAAAAAAAAAAAAAAAATCTAAAGGTCATGAAAGACAAGGAATTATTCACATCAGAGGAGACTAAGGGGAAAAAATTGGCAAAATTTGAATAAGGACAGAAGTTCCATATTAGTTTACTATTTATTAGTTTTTACAAGTGTTCCACAGTTATGTGGGACATTAATGATGAAAAAAGCTGGATGAAGAGTAAGAGGTCTATATTACCTTTGTAAATTAACCATAAGTCAGATTATTTCAAAAGTTTTTTTTAAAGATTGGATACAAAGATGTGATAACTAAAGCTGGAAACATAAGGAACATATCTAGCAAGGGAAAGAAGTGCTACAGTAACTGGGCCTCAAAACATTCCACTTGATAGTTACAGGAGCAATTGTCACTGCCATCTCACACACAGAGAATCAAAAGGAACAGAGTGAAAAGACTAAGAGCACAACGTCAGAAGCAAAGGAGAGAATGGCTAATTATTCACATGACTGGAGGTGAGATGGGGTAAGAGGAGGTAGAGCCAAAAATGACCGGCCTGGCAGCTTCCAAGATCTGGCGTTTCTTGAACTGTGGTAATGGAGGAGCCGCTAAGATTTTAAGTAGTGGAGAGACTGGGTAGGTCTTCCACTGGTCATTCTGAGGCAGGAGAGGACTAGTGAGGGGAGACTGGGAACACTGAAGAGAGGAGGCTGCCAGAGTCAACTAGTTTAGGAATAAAGGATGGGGGATGGGAGCAGCTGTAAGAGAAGGGATTTAAAATTTTGGAGACACTTCTTTTGTTTTTGAGTTAGGGTCTTGCTTTGTAGTTCAGGCTGGCCCTGAGCTCGCTATGTAGCCCAGGCAAGCCTTGAACTCACAGCAGTCCTCTTGCCTCCATCTCCTGAGTGCTGGGATTACAGGCATAAACCACTACGCCCGTCATTGTGTGTGGTTACCACGGATTAAATTTGGGACTCTGCTTGTCAGGCAGACACCAGAATCACTGAGCTAAATCCCTGGCTCTAGAGACACTTTTGATAGGTTTTGCTTCTGGGGTGGAACAAACACAGGTGTAGTGTTAGTTGCTAGCTCAGGGAAGTCAAATAGGTCAGAGTTGGAAACTGAGGCAGACACAGGAGGATGGCCAGGAGTTGGACAACTGCCAAGACTACATAGTGAATTCAAGGCCAGTCTGAACTACATAATGATATCCTGCCTTGAAACTCAAACAAAGAGAGAATAAGAAAAATAGCAGTATGGCTACAAATTCTCATGGGCCTTCCTTGTAGGGTGCTTTGAGGAAATTTTGCAATTAGCTATTATTTACTTAATGAAGATGCACATTGTGGGATCTATGTTGAAAACCTTCTTCTTGCCAACCAGGAAGTTTGCCTTGGTTCCTCTACCCCAAATATCTTAATTGCAGAACTGTAAGGTAGATCAATGGCATCACGCCTACCTGGCAAGCGCGAGGTCCTAAGTTTGATCCCCAATACTGCAAAAAAACCCCAAACCAAAACCAAACAAAAACAGCCCTAGAGAGAAAAAAATTAACAGCTAAGGGCCAGAGATTTAGCTCAGTGGTTCCAGCACCTGCCTAGCAGGCACAAGGTCCCTGGTTCGATCCACGATAACCACGTGTGACTCATGCCCACCAGCAATCAGTACCATATATCATGGTGCTAGGCGTGGTGGCTCACCCCTGTAATCCCAGCACTCAGGAGGCAGAGGCAGGAGGATTGCTGAGTTACAGGCTTGCCTGGGCTACACAGTGAGCTCAGGGCCAGCCTGAACTACAAAGCAAGACCCTATCTCAAAAAATAAAAATTCTACTTCCTATACCTTTCCCCATTGGTTTTATTTTCAAGGAAAGCAACCCTGGTTTTCTAAAAAAGGGACCTACTGAAGCTGGTGAGCAGATCAGTGTTTACAGCAGTCTTGATAGTTAGCTGGTGTATCTCTACATAGCACTCGTGGCTGAGGTCCTGTCTTAGAGCATTTTTTTTTTCGGTCTCAAAAAAAGGAATTTAGATAGATATCCTCATATTTATCAATGGCCCCTGCAAATATCATCAATATAGGCACCAAATCCAGTCTTGCTGGAGTAGCAGACCTAGTTTTTTCTATGCACTCCACAGTACAGACAGGCTGTAATTTGCCACTTACAAAAGTAGAGGCAGAAGTCTATATGGCTCAGTTACACAGATGTTTCTGTAGGTGGGAAATACTTTTTAACTTAAGACTAACAGAAAAGTGTGCGAATGAATGACCAAAAATGTTTTAATTATAAACATAGTCTTACATCTTTTAAGGAAATTCAAACAAGGCAACTCCCTGAAGGAACTGTAGAAAAGCACTTGACTCCCTGGAATATTTGTAGTTACCTGAGTATTTGAAATTACAGTCCAAGAAAACAAAGGTACGCCAATACAGTAACACACAATCCAGTGCTGCCATTTTTAGTTAATAATGAAAGCATATATACAATTTTATCATAACTCTAAAAGAAAAACAGAAGAAGGGGGGCTGGAGATACCAACAATACTAAATAGAAATAGTTAACTCTATAAGAGTTTAGAAGAATGACATTATATTCCAAATAAAGAAGAATAGACAAAATAGAAGCAAAGTGTAATTCCATGAGACATTCCTAATAATATTTCAGATTAACCAGATAAGAAATGGCAGAAAGGGCCTGAGTAAAATAGTTCATGAGACCTTAGTGGGCAGCTGAGTCATGTTTTACTAAAATTTCTGAGGAATTGACATTGATATGTCAATTCTTGATGAAAAATCAGTACTGAATTTTAATAGAGTTATTGTAAGTCTTATGAAATTGGATTCTTCTGCATTTGATATAGATCATAAAAGACAGAACAACAGGAATTCACTGTTATGAGCTACTGGATCAGTTTTAAACCACTCCACGTGATCAAACAAGTGAGGTCCTTCCTTCCTGACCCAGGCTGTGGAATGCTGCCTTCCCCCAACACACCAAAAGCGCAGAAGAATAAGGCAATTGCTCATTTTCCTTTGTTTTTATTTCAACATAACATGCATTTTTAAAAAATCAACAGGATTTATTAGCATTTACAATGCTTACAAAGAAAAAGGACCTTAAAAGCAATTTAGTTCAGATTTAAGAAAAAGCTCTAATTAAACACTTACAATAAATCTATTTCCAAATGTTCATTTTAAACCAAAATTGAAGATAACATTTGTAGATATTTATGTTTATTGTCTATTTGTAGTTATTTTTTATATAACCTCTGATTCTTGGGATATCCAGCCCCCATTTTCCTAACGTAGCAGGGAAGACATATACATGTGGCCACTTAAATTAAAGGAAAAAACGGAGTAGGGAGACCCTGGGCTGCAAAAATATATACAAGCATTTACCTTTTCCAGAACTAAATGTTTCTTCCATAAAAATATTAAATAGCCAAGCCCTATAGAACTAGGGCCAGGACTACTTCAAATATAA
Source organism: Thryonomys swinderianus (assembly GCA_004025085.1). Lineage (NCBI taxonomy): Eukaryota > Metazoa > Chordata > Mammalia > Rodentia > Thryonomyidae > Thryonomys > Thryonomys swinderianus. The sequence continues at coordinate 4,575 of PVIC010055024.1, read as the reverse complement.
CTTCTGTATTTTAAAAATATAGGGCAGAAAGCCTTTTGGGAAATATTTATACATTTTCACACAATATTTCTAGGTCCCTAAATGAATCATGAAGCATTATGTAGAACCAAAAAGTCTATTTTCTTACATTATCTCTTAATTTAATCTTATAAATCTCTAGCAAATATCATAGGTAACTACACTTCATTATGAGAATTTGCCTCAATAGGATGTATTTATAGAAGGCTTAATCTTCACAGCCATATATTACCAAAGTTCAGACTTACATAGTGAATGGGTAGTTGGCAGACATTCGCTCTGTAAGACAAAGCAGTAGCATTTTTTTTACCCTACCAACAAAAAGGCAGAGAATACCTACTTTAGAAACTATAGCTTTTAAGAGATCACACCATATTTCCTAGGGTACATGGAATATAAAACAGAATTGGAGAAATCTTAATTTCCCCTTTACACTGATAGTTTTTGGAGAGGAAACCCTTTTATTCATGTAAGTCTCTGCTTTATGATGGCAGTGTCAAAGAGTACAGATACATAAGTCAAAAAATGTTTTTGCTGTTCTAGGATGTAAATAGGAAGAGCAGATGGTGATGTAAAGACATTTTTATCCCTATGGAACAGGGGTCTGCTACTTGTTGTATATTCCTGGCCTAATGCTACTTGTTCATGCTATGCTACTGAAATATGCCAAAGTCCCTGTTATATGAGTTATAAGGCTGTTCTCAGGGTTTGGCTATGATAGGGACTCAGCTGGTTTAGGCATCATCTTATTACCCATAAAGTCAAATCTATGATACCAGTCATCTTGACAATCTATAGTAGGCCAAGTTAAATAAATTAACTATAGAAAAGGCCAAAGTGCGTTAATTAGTTACTAATGGAGCAGTCTTTTTTAAAAAAACTAGTCATGGGAAAATAAAGGAAATCTGCCAAAATTTTTAGTGAAGAGAATATTGCATATAAGGAAGATCAATTCATTCAGGACAATCAAAGGGTAGAAATGACTACTCCAACATGTATCGCAGAAATAGCAAATCTGAAGGTTTTAATTCATATCCAGAATACATTTCCGTGGTTACTAAATACTATCTTCCCTTCTTTTTAGCCAGTACCACACCTCTCATTCCCAAATGAAAATGTGATTTCAGAGGCTGTTTCACTGACCTCTATTTGAACTAGGAAATTGTTTACTTACAACTGGCACTCCTTAGCAATCATTAAATACAACTGTAGTTGTTAGATGGTGATAATTTTATAAAGTTTCAATTTATAAGATCATACAAAAGTCATCAATAATAGCTTAATATGAATTCAGCTAAATTAACTCCAATTAACTTTTTCAAAACAGAGAATAACCACAGTGTTAACAATGTTGCAGTATTTGAAAGGCAATTAAAACAAATTTCCAAATAAAGAGAGGTATGAAGTCCTTTGCCAGCTGGAACCTACTTTTCCCTGAATTCAAAGACAAAACTTCCTTGTAGAGATTAAGTCTTGCATCACTTACAGGAATAACATCAAAATGATGTGTGAATTCATGCTTCAAGAAGGAAAACAACAGTCAGGCCAGGCTGAAATGAGAAGGAGAGCACAAGCCAGAAGTCTGCCCAGAACCTGGGCTGAGCTTGCACTTTTATTAAATACCTCTTAGTAAGAGGCTTAATGGGAAGATCTTATATATTGCAGTTATTGAGAGCTTCCCTGTATATTTGCAGAATCTCTGAAAGAAAAAAGCCTACTTCCAGGTGAGACTTTTGACACATACAAAATTGTCAAGGAAACAATCTAGTAGAATAAGACAATGCAGATTTCATTGTGTGTTAAATCTTATATTAAGGTTCTGACTAGTTGTTGGCAGATCTGTTTCTATAAATGTTGAGTAGAAATCCAGAATCACTGGAAGATAAATTTCAATGATAACATTAATTTACTTACACTTATACAACTTTCTAAACTGTCACAGTCCAATTTTACAAGATGTGCAACAGGCAGAGAAGGAAAAGGACAAACATTGCAAATAAGTTCTTATCCATTGCAAAGTCTTAGAAGTTACTCTTGTCCAAATCCTTCTGTTTCTTCAATGGCAAACAACAGCTTTTCCTTCAGTTGCTCATAACTCTTATAAGGTGGAAGGTCCAGGCGGTTAAAACTAGAAGAAAGAATTGTTAGCATGAGAAAAGAAAATATACAAAGAAATATATGGGCAGTGTAGTTTTGCAACACTGGCTTTAAAGTTAGGCAAAATTCGGTTTAAATCCCACCCCTGTGGTTGGGCTTTTAAGACTTCTCAACACTTAATTTCTCCTTTGGTAAAAATGAGTTGAGTAATACCTACCCTCAGGGTAAACTAAGAAGGAACAAGCACATAGCATAGTGACTGATGCTCAGTAGGCCCACAGGTCCTCCAATGCTGGCCCACCCACATCAATCTAGATCAGTGGGCAACAAACTTACAAAGAATAGTCAAACACTATCTTACGCCTTGCAGGCCACATGGCCTCTCATTAAAAGGTTTTAAGTACACTATGTTATGAATAAGAAATTATTTTTCTCTTCCAGTATTATGTTTTCTCTATAGTTCTGTTCTTAGATGCAAATCTAAGTGTATCTTCTGATTTGGTGCCAAATCAGTGTCATTCCCATATGGTAACAGATGGGATTTTCAAATGGATCCTACTCATGGCCCTCTGCTGTATTTGTAGGATGAGACATAGGCAAATGTTGGGACACACAAAAAAAATCCTATCTATTAAAGGAAAATCCACTTACAATTATGACTTTTATTACTTCAGGCAAATGAAAACATAAGAATCTGACTAGGTAGTAAGGCCACACACACACACACACACACACACACACACACACACACAGCCCCTCAGCTACCAGGGATCAAATTCAGAACCTTGCACTTGCCAGGCAGGGATGGCACCACTGAGCTACATCTCCAGCCCCAGCCATTTTTCCATGTATGGTTGGTGTAAGGTTTCACAACACTAATTACAATACAATAAAGGCTGTTTCAAGTTTGAAAACAAAGCAAGGGAAATGAACATAAGACTTAACTTGAAAATAAACCCTATATCCTAGTTATGATCATCAACCAGGTAGATACGTTTAGTATGTATGTTGCAACACATGATGGACATACTGAATTATGAAATGTTAATATATAAGTAAATATAAATAAATATTATTGGTATTAAATATTAATAATTTCTTAAGATAATTCTTATTAATAATTTCTTATTATTAAGGATAATACAAATTATAATTATTTGTAAATACCCAAGTGGGCATCTTTGGATGAGAGGTAAATGCCTACGTAAACAGAGGAACTCAAGATTTACTGCTGAATGACCAAATGGAGTAAAACACAGCATACAAATAATGTGCAGCTAGACATGGTGGCGCATGCCTGTAACCCCGCACTCGGGAAGCTAAGGCAGGAGTATCACCATGAGTTTGAGGTCAGCCTGGGCTACACAGTGAGCTCAAGATCAGCTTGAATTGAACAAAGATACTCTATCCAAAACAAAACTACCACATGGTTGTGTTTAATATAAATCTTCATAATTGAATACATTGTGTTATATTGGATGCACTTACTGCAGTCATGTGACATAAATATTTTCTGAATGTTGATGCCTGCAATTTTTCATTGCTTTTGTGTAGACCGTTCTTTGTTTTTTTTTTTTTTTAAAGTTTTGTGAGACAGGGTCTCACTTTGTAGTTCAGGCTGGCCCTGAATTTACTACATAGACCAAGTTAGCCTCGAACTCACAGCAATCCCCCTACCTCTGCCTCCCAAATGCTGGGATGACAGGCGTGATTAACCACATCCGGCATTGTGGTATGTGGTACTGATTGCTGGTGGGCATGAGTCACCACACCAGCAATGTGGTATGTGGTTACTGGGGATTGAACTCAGGACCTTGCACTTGCGAGGCAGACACTGGTTACCACTGAGCTAAATCCCCAGCCCTGGGCCATTATTCTTACTGTAATCATTTTTGTTAGCACTCATGTCTTGTAAGTCTTCAATTAACACTTGATTCAATGAAAATTTTGTAAAGCCCAGTCTGGAAGAGGTTGAGACTTGGATGAAAAATTCATGGATGAAGGGCCAGGGATTTAGCTCCGTGGTTCCGGTGCCTGCCTAGCAAGCATAGGGTCCCTGATTTAATCCCCATAACCATATACAACAATACCGGGTGTGGTGGCTCACACCTGTAATCCCAGCACTGGGGAGGCAGAGGCAGGAGGACTGCTGTGAGTTCGAGGCTTGTCTGGACTCATAGTGAGCTCAGGACCAGCCTGAACTACAAAGTGAGACCCTGTCTCAAAAGAAAAAAAATTATGGCTGGGTGTGGTGGCTCACGCCTGTAATCCCAGCACTCGGGAGGCAGAGGCAGGAGGATTGCTGAGTTCGAGTTTTGCCTGGGCTACATATTGAGCTGAGGGCCAGCCTGAACTACAAAGTGAGACCCTGTCTCAAAAGAAAAAAAATTATGGCTGGGCGTGGTGGCTCACGCCTGTAATCCCAGCACTCGGGAGGCAGAGGCAGGAGGATTGCTGAGT
>PVIC010055023.1:0-11361 GCA_004025085.1 Thryonomys swinderianus | reverse complement strand
AAAAAAACAACAACAACAACAATAGAGTTCAAGCCTTAGTACCAAAAAAAAAAAAGAAAAGACAAAAAACCCCACAATAGGGCCAGAGATTTAGCTCAGTGGTTCCGGTGCCTGCCACGCAAGCGCAAGGTCCGGAGTTCGATCCCAGTAACCACATACAATGCTGGGCGTGGAGACTCACGCCCACCAGCAATCAATACCACATACCACAGTGCCGGGCGTGGCGGCTCACGCCTGTCATCCCAGCACTGGGGAGGCACAGGAGGACTGCTGAGTTCACGGTGGCTTGCCTGGGATACATAGTGAGCTCAGGGCCAGCCTGAACTACAAAGTGAGACCTTGTCTCAAAAAAAACAAAAAAAAACCCCACAATACATTAGATAAGTAAATAAATAAAATTAAATTAATTAACCTTCTGGATAAAGAAAATGACCAAAATAACATAGAATAACAACGCAAAGATCCCAAACAATATTAATTAAAAACAATTTTAAAAATAAAAGCAAAAACTTAGAAATAGCCTGTCCACTGATGGCAACAATGCTTTGGTTTTTTTTTGTTTTTCAGTTTTTTTGGGGTTTTTATTGTTGTTGTTGTTGTTTTTCGAGACAGGGTCTCGCTTTGCTGTTCAGGCTGGCCCTGAGCTCACTATGTAGCCCAGGCAAGCCGCTGCAAACTCAGCAGTCCTCCTGTCTCTGCCTCCCGAGTGCTGGGATGACAGGCGAGAGCCACCACACCCGGCACTGCGGTATGTGGTGCTGACTGCTGGTGGGCGTGAGTCTCCACACCCAGCACTGTATGTGGTCACCTGGGATCGAACGCAGGACCTTGTGCTTGCGAGGCAGGCGCTGGAACCACTGAGCTAAATCTCTGGCCCTTTTGGGGTTTCTTTTGTGGTACTAAGGATCATACTTAGGCACTTGTGCTTCCAACGTCGGCATGATACCACTTGAGCTAAATCCCCGGGCCCCACAACAACATGTTTGGTTTTGTGTTTTGTTTTTTTTTTTTGAGACAGGGTCTCGCTTTGTAGTGCAGGCTGGCTCTCAGCTCACTATGTAGCCCAGGCAAGCCTGGAACTCAGCAATCCTCCTGCCTCTGCCTCCCAAGTGTTGGGATTACAGTCGTGAGCCACCACGCCCGGCTGACAACAACATGTTTTGACAGAGCTACATATTCAAATATATGCTATATTTAGAAATGCTTAGAGTTCATCAAGAGAAAGGTAGTACTTGTGAAAAGATACAAATTAAATCTAGAGCATAATCTCAAATGTGCAGAACTAAAACAGAAAAGGACAGGAATTATAAAAGGAAAAATAAATAGTTTTAATCTATTTTTAAAACCTATATCAAAAGTCAGGGGCAGGGGCACATACCTATAATCCCAAGGAGGCTGAGGCAAGAAGATCCCAAATTCAAACCCAGCCTGGACAACTTAGGGAGACATTATCTCAAAATTTTAAAAAATGTCTGAAGGGCCTGAGATTTACCTCAGTGGTTCCCGTGCCTGCCTTACAAGGTCTTGAGTTCATCCCCAGTAACCACATACAATGCTGGGTGTGGTGACTCACGCCCACCAGCAATCAGTACCACATACCACAGTGCCAGCATGGTGGCTCACGCCTGTAATCCCAGCACTCGGGAGGCAGAGGCAGGAGGACTGCTGAGTTCAAGGCTTGCCTGGGCTCTATAGTGAGCTCAGGGCCAGCCTGAACTACAAAACGAGACCTGTCTCACAAAAAAAAAAATGTCTGGAGATTTAGCTCACCACAAAGTCCTTGAATTCAATGCTCAATACCACTTTTTAAAAGCCAGAACAACCTTGTATCTATACCTTATCACATATAATTATCATGTGGTCCAGCCATACACAAAAATTACTAAGCAACCATGCACACTACAAAACAGCTTAACGTGACTGCTAACAGTATAAATAACTGTCACCCTCCAACAACAGCAAGCAATCAAGAGTTCACATCCCCCTCCCCTAACCTGCACACCCCACCTTTAACCTGCAAGCAGTGGGGAGACCCAGTGCCCCACCTGGTCAGTCCCCGGGACCACTTCAAACACACTCAGCTGGCTCCGTGTCTCCCGCATGTACCGCTCCTTCTCGGGACACATGTCAGGGCACGTGCCAACGAAAGTCCTTGCTTTGTCCAGGTCAGTCCTCTTCACCCGAGCTAAGTGACATCATGTAAAAAATAAGAAAGTACCACATAATAGCTGAGAATCCTCAGGAGGCAATTTCATAATTGTAAAAAAAATGTTTTTAAATTTTATAAGTTACACAAATTTCAAAGGAAAAGAATTATTTTTAAAACTCTCGTTCTCAGCTGAAGCAATTTGTAGACCATCCCACCAGGTGACGAGCCTGGTCAAGGCTCAAAGGCCGTGGCGGCCACCCTTCCCACCAGACGCTCCCACTGAACCCTGAGCACAGCCTGTGTCCTGGAGCTCCTGCGACCACCCCAGGGGATACCCAGGACCCAAGATGTTTGCTAAAAATAAAAACTTGTTAAAAGGAAATGTTCAAAATATATTGCCGGGCATGGTGGCTCACGCCTGTCATCCCAGCACTTGTGAGGCAGAGGCAGGAGGATTGCTGAGTTGGAGGCTTGCCTGGGCTACACAGTGAGATACTGTCTCAAAAAAAAGAAAAAAAAAATACTGGTATTCCACAGAATTCTGTCTCCATATTCAGAATAATATGTTCAAAGTTATCTGGGTCCTGACTTGAATAAGCACCCAACTGTTATTGCCCACAGAATTAAAGGTACAAATCTCTACATAAAATGGAATGCAACAACCTCACAACTCAAAATATACACCCTTATTTTTAAAAATTCCAGGCGAGACCCTGTCTCAAAAAGCTAAAAACAAAACAAAACAAAAATTCCAATACCTAGTAATAATTTTATTTAAATGTAAAAATTGGGGCTAGAGATTTAGCTCAGTGTTTCCAGCGGCTGCTTAGCAAGCAAGTGCAAGATTACTGGTCCGATCCCAGAAACCACATACAATAATACCAGGCATGGTGACTCACACCCACCAGCAATCAGTACCACATACCACGCATGCCGGGCGTGGTGGTTCACACCTGTAACCCCAGCACTTGGGAGGCAGAGGCAGGAGGATTGCTGTGAGTTTGAGGCTTGCCTGGGCTACATGGTGAGCTCAGGGCCAGCCTGAACTACAAAAGTGAGACCCTGTCTCAAAGAAGAAAAAGAAATGAAACTTCCTGGAGCAGACCTGTACTCCCAATTCTTAGAAGGCTAAAGCAGGAGGACTGCCCCAATTCAAGGCCTACCTGGGCTATCTAGTGAGACCTACCTCAAAAAAAAAAAGTAAACTCCCCAGGCCACAGATTTAGCTCAATGTTTCCAGTATCTGCCTAGCAAGCACAAGGTTCTGGTACAACCCAATAACCACATACAACAATACCGAGGTTGGTGACTCATACCCACCAGCAGTCAGTACCACATATCTGTAATCCCAGTACTTGGGAGGCAGAAGCAGGATGATTGCTGAGTTCAAGGCTTGCCCAGACTACATAGTAAGCCAGCCTGAACTACAAAGTGAGAAATGTCTCAAAAAAAAAAAAAAACTCCTACAGGTGAAATTTAAGAAAAATATTACCAAAAGTACCCACAGTTCTTTTCTAGTTAGTGTGTTTTTAATTTTATGTAGATTACTTTTGGAAGGTAAATGGATGTCAGACATGGAGCGCCCCTTTTCCCCTCTACCAACAATCAGCATGAACAGTTCTGCGGCACACCTTGAGTTCACACATACATGATCAAATGTGTTCATTCACACAGCACTCACCCCCAGAACACTAGCTGACAGTAATAATCAGAGCCCCAAGACTCGACAGTAATAGACCTTGTAACAGGCTCACTCTCTCCTTCGGGGCTCCCTGAAAGCACTTCTGCACAACCTTGCCAGGCTCTGGAACCTCTGCCAATGAGCACCGTACCTTGTCGCATGATTCGATCTCGCTGGTCGAGCAGGCGATACTTCTCCTCAGAGGTCTCAGCCACGGCGCCTATCAGGGCGCTGAGAGAGGGCACGCACGGCCCCAGGCCTTCGGAGCACTCAGACCCAGAGTCGAAAGCATCTCCTTCAAACGGGTGGGCCTTCAGAAGACTTGGCTTTTTCACTGGGGAGCTACAGGGAAAATTACAAATCATTTTAATTTCCATATCTCTCAAGATCTTTTGGACCTCTAAAGCTAATACAACCACTGAAATGATACAAATCAAGTTGGCGATGAGAAAAAAAAACAATACTTTTCCTTTAAAAGAAACCCTGGAATGGCTATAATCCTATGCCTGTAATCCTAGCTACTTGGAAGCTGAAGCAGAAAGAACAGAACTTCAGGACCAGTCTGGACAATTTAGCAAGATCCCGTCTCAAAATTTCAAACAGGCCTGGGGCTGGAGCTCAGGGGCAGAGCACTGGCCTAGTATACGCAGTCCTTAAATACGATTCCTGGGGTCCATCCCTAGTACCACAAAAATAGCAATGATAAAAAATAAAATGGAAAATAAGCTAGGCATGATGCTATGTGCCTGCAGTCCCAGCTAGTCAGAAGACTGTGGCAAGATCACTCAAGCCCAAGAATTCAAGGACAGCCTGGGAAACACAGCAAGGCTTTCATGTAAAGAAAGAAAAAAAAAAAAAAAGAAAAGAAAAGGGGGGTCTGGAGATGGGCTCAAAGGGCTATTTACTGGTTTTTAAAATAATTTTTAAATATTTCATAGTTTTTTAAATGAGATGAGCTTATTTAAACAGCTGAAATACATATTTGTAAACTTCTAACTCAAAGAAACTAAATTTATTGTTGGAAAAGATTTTTTTTTTTTTCTTTTTGAGACAGGGTCTCGCTTTGCAGTTCAGGCTGGCCCTCAGCTCACTATGTAGCCCAGGCAAGCCTCGAACTCAGCAATCCTCCTGTCTCTGCCTCCCGAGTGCTGGGATTACAGGCGTGAGCCACCATGCCCGGCATGGGAAAAGATTTTTATTTTTTTATTTTTATTTTTTGGAGACAGGGTCTCGCTTTGGAGTTCAGGCTGGCCCTGAGCTCACTATGTAACTCAGGCAAGCCTCAAACTCAGCAATCCTCCTGCCTCTGCCTCCCTAGTGCTGGGATGACAGGCTTGAGCCACCAGGTCCAGCATTGTGTGTGGTAATGAGTGCTGGTGTGTGAGACACCATGCTCAGTACTGTGGTATGTGCTATGGGGGTCGAACTCATGACCTTGAGCTTTCGAGGCAGACACTGGAACCACTGAGCTAAAGCCCTGGCCCCAAAAAAAGTATTTTAAGAATATGAAAATACCCTGCGTAACACACGACTTTATTTCAGCAGAAGGCCAAACTAAGGACTGGATCCTCTCTCAGCTTCCCCAAATTCTACTGGTTTTCAACAGTCTCTAAACCTGAATATTCAAATGGCTGGAAGAGTGGCTGAGTGACAGGAACAGTAAAATGCAAAGCAACAGCTAAACTACTGGTCACAGGAGAGGAAGTAAGCGAAGTGATGCACTGGCCAAGAGAGGAAGACAGACTCGAGGAGGAAGGCCCCTGTGGCGGGAGGCCGGAGTCAGACATCTCAGGTATAGTCCAGGGTACAGGCTTTCGGGACAGAGTCCTCCATACAGGCTTATGCTACACGCCTGTCATTGCTACGCAGGGACAGCTTTGAGACGTGATGACTAGAAATGCAGTTAGTACAGCCATTTAGATTTTTAAAGGGAAAAATTACCACATATGCATTAACCCGTCAGGTAGAACTGCAAGCAAGTGCACGATACCTGGGACTGAGACAAGCAAGGAGACCCACACCCGCCCCCACCTCAGGCAGCACCCACGGCACCAGCAGCCTTGTGTGCAGACAGAAGCTCTGCCTTCCTAGTGAGCAGCCTCCTGAGTTTGTTGTGGGGGGTTGGTTTTTGCAGTACCGGGGATCAAACTCCAGACCTTGTGCTTCCAAGGTAAGTGTGATACCACTTGAGCTGAAATCCCTGGTCCACGCAGACTCTTGAGTCAGTACTCGCCAACAGCACCTCATAGCTGTGGCCAAAAGGATCAGCCAGCAACAGGAGCTGTGACAAGTTTCTTCCAGAGAAAATGCACAAAAGGCTTTAAAAAAAAATCTAGCCCCAGTAAAGGAGCTTTTCAGCTCCAGCATAACGTGACAGAAGGATGAGACAGGATCAGCCCTGCTGCTGGTCAGTGCCAGACAGAAAAGTCTCACTCTCCAGCAAGGACCCTCAGCCTCATCCACCTCGCACACTCCTGCTACCTCACAGCCTGGACCCGAGGACCCTCCCGTTTACCCTCCGTGATCCCGCGCTCCCACTCAGGTGTCACTGTGTGGCCGCACTTCCAATCTGTCCTTCCTGAATGTGGTCAATAGGAGAGGTTCATCCTACCTTTTATTCAGGAGGCCACCGGCTGCAGCCCTGGCTGCGGCCTTGCCAAGAGGAGCGTGCTGAAAGGGTATATCCTCCAGGCCCTGGCTAGCTTCACCATCCCCAAGTTTCTTCTCCTTCGGGGCAAAGGGTTTCTTACTGGGACCTGACAACACAGAACAGAGCTTATGTTGCCACAAGCCGAACTGGACTTTTTTCTGACAAAAAAATATCGACAGAGATAATTATTACAGGGCCAAGGAAACAACTATGAGACACAAGGACACACTCAGACCCAGTCTCCCCACTGGCCCTGGGAAAAGGATACACACTCCTGGCCAAAGGGCCACAAAGCATTAGACCAGGAAAGAATCACTGAAAACTCACTTGTTTTCTTCTTGTGCCAAAAGATAGCCACGTCCTTATGCAAACTCTTCCCCTTCTTCCTCGCCAGGGCTGCAGATGCCTAAAAAACAGTCCATGCCCAAGAATGAAGACAGCAGGAAACCAAAGAACATGAGGATAAAAGCGCAAATACAACAAGAATGGACCACTCAGAAATGAAAAGAGCAGGGCATGGTGGCTCACACCTGTCATCCCAGCACTCGAGAGGCAGGGGCAGGAGGATTGCTGAGCTCGAGGCTTGCCTGAGCAGCACAGCAAGTTCAGGACCAGCCTGAGCTACAAAGCGAGACCCTGTCTCAAAACACTAAAAAAAAGAAAAGAAATAAAAAGGAGCTACTATGCTCTGTGCTACAGCGACACTGCTCCTGCCACACCACTTGCTCTGCCCGCCTGGTCTGCCTTCTCACAGTAAGGGTGCTGCTCTTTTCCTTTTCAAAACGAACAACTCTGCTGTGATAGAACCCTTGAACTTTACCTCTGGGCTTCAGTGAGATGGATCTCACCACCTGTTTTCACATACAAAGAGGTTGCCAATCACCCCTACACACAAAAGGAAGCTGCGAAATGATACATGTGATATACCATTTGTCACAATGGCGACTACATGTTATAAAGGTACAGACACACTTACATCTAGAAAAATAGTCACTCTCCTAGGTAAGCAGGGAGACTCCTAAGTGACAGGAGAGACAGAAGGATCACTGTGAGTTCAAGGCTAACCTGGGCTACAAAATGAATTCGATTACAGAACGAGACCCTGTCTCAAATAAATAAATAAAATGTTACAAAAATATGTTTTGTATTTAAAAATTCAGTGATCATGTACAATGATAACATTATTTCAAAAAAAAGAAAATGCAAGTTTGCTAAGTGTGGAATGGGTTACAGAATGACTCCCCAGCCTTCCAAGGAAATCAGACCTCACAAATGCCTGTCACAGCTTCCCTAGAGCATCCTAATCTGCCAAGACCGTATGTCTTCTATGACTCCAAATCAGAAAATAAGCATTGCTAACCCATCCTTTCTAAGTTAAAAGTGAGACATTTTAGTGTTCGTCTACAATCAAGGGGCTGATAAATGAGAAAAACAGGCTGAAAAGAAACAAGAGTCCAAATGTGAGTAACAGACAGTTTAGGAATACTCACATGATCAAAAAAATACACCACTGCAAGCTTTTTGCTGCGTCTGGTGAACACGCGCTGTACTTTAGCAATTTTGCCAAAGTGGTTCTCTAGAGTAGTCCTATCATTGAGGTAGTCTGGGATGTTCTTGCACTGGATCGCCGTGGCCTCCGTGGGAGACAAGCACCCAAGACCATCTGTGCTGTCACTCCTCTTACCCTGGCGCACAGGAGTTCTCCTTATAGAATCTAGCGCTGGAAAGAACAAGAGACACAAAGCCATCAGGTGTGACACTTTCAAACCACAAGAGACACCAACTCTGTGAAAGCAAACCAACTTCTTCTTGGATATAAGGTCTCCTCTAGAAGCTCCCGCACCACATGCCTGTACTTCCAGGAGACTCACTAGAAACACCAAGGGAACCGGTGTGTTGGCTCGTGTTTGTAACCCGGCACCCTAAAAGGCTGGGGAGAGGACCACAAGTTCACACCCTGGGCAACCTAGTGAGATGCTGTCTCAAAATAAAAATGTTTAAGAAGGGGTGGCGATGTCACTCAGGGGAAAGCCCGCAGTTCAACCCCTGTAGAGCAAAACCGAAAGAAAGAAACATGAACACTCAGGCACCTCAGTAAGAACTCACCTTCTTTCTTATCTCTGCTCTCAGATTCTTCCTCTTTGGTCACAGCAGGGAGCCGGGAAGGTGCAAGGACAGACTGACCACCCCCTAAAATAGCCACGTGATCACTTTCCCCAGACTCCACAAAGCCACTTTCCTTTTTAGACTCCTTATTGCCCAGGCGGACTACTTCTTTATTGCTTTTGAAGACATCCTGTATTGTGCGACCAAACAAAGAACCTCCCCGGGCACGATTCAGACGGACGGGTCGTTTGTCTGGAGGATGATCACCCCTAGACAGGGGGTCTGAGTCCTCTGCCGCTTCATAGCCATGTCTCCTTGGGGAGTAGTCCTGGTCCTCTTTCCTTTTCAGTCCTTTCATGAGGCCAGGAAACGGTTCCACCTGAGAAACAGCCTCTTCACACCCTTGTCGAACACCCGACTTATTCACTGAGAAGGGCTCCCCCAAAGACTCGGAAGATACAGGAAAACTACTGAAGTTACTTCCAAATACTGATTTAAGTCCTCTCTTCTCTTCCTCTACATTTTGGTTTGATAAAGCAGGGTTAAAGGGAGAAGATGAGTTATTACTATTAACTGGCTTTGAAAAGATAAAACTTGAATCTGAACTACTTGTCACCTGGGAAAAAGAAAAAGGAGTCAGGCCACCAGGTCCACTACTAATTGGGTGTGAAAATGTGAAAAACCCAGAGGTAATTTGGCTCTGGGTTTTCTCTGGCTGGGACTCAGCCCCCAATATTGGTCTGAACGTTGCATTTTCCAGAGGTTTAAAGGGGAACTCTGTTTTCCCAAACCCAGAGCTCACTACTTCTCCAGCTTCTGATCCAAACGTAGCAGCACTTGAGAAAACCCCAAGGCTGGTAGGTGATTTAAAGTTAAATCCTGCGTTTTGAGGCACAGACGAACTTGAAGGTCCAGAAGTAGCTACAAAGGGAGGAATATGTTCAAGTCCAGAAAAGAGTCCAGAACTAGAGGTCTGGGTCAGTCCAAATGTTTGCCCTGAAGAATGGCCTATGCCGGATGGCACTCCAAAGCTGGGTACTTGCGAAAATCCTGGACTCTTTCCAGACAATGTATTATTTTGTCCAAAAAGTGAAGGCTGACCAAATTGAAATGGTGGCTTAGTTCCTGCTGTACTATTAGAAGATGCTGCAAAAGCACTCGGCTGCTGCCCACTGAAAGGATTCATTGGATTCATCTTTGATTCAATTATTAGCAATAAATACCATGTACACAAAGTTAGTTTTCTTCCCTAAACAATCTGTTCCACTAGGGAGCTTCCCTTCATCTTCAGGATAAGCTGAAAGACAGAAATTCAGGACATGACAATAAGTCCTTTTAGGGACTAAGAACAGTATTCACACACACACACACACACACCATAATTAATTATTCTTTGGGGGTTTTTTAGAGGTAAAGCCTCGCTGTGTTATTGAGGTGGATCTTGAACTCACTCTTTACCCCAAGGTGGTCTCGAACCTGCAGCCTTCCAAGTGCTGGGATTAAGGCCTGGGCACCAGGCCCGGTCAGAGTCTAATTAAAAGGCAGCAACGCAAAGGTCTGAACAACTTTATCTGATGAACGATCACTCTGCCTCTGCCCTCCTCCCCCAAAGAAACCTGCCGGTTCTCACAAAACACAAAGGTTTAAAGCATGATCATTGAAGCCTAAAATGAAAGCCCATCATTTTACCGGGTTAATAAGTTCGCGAGAAATCTCCCCTGGTAATAAGAATGGCTGCCGTTACTTACACCTTTCACCTTACTGAGGGAGCTTCGCCGACTCCCCAGTCTCGGAGCCCCAAGGTTACACTGAAACCTCCGCGCTGTTACGACCCTCCTCCCCGTAGAATTCTTCTCCGAGCAACCGAGGCATGTAATACGTTTTCTGGGCCAAGAAAGTGGCTTTTATTTCAACGCTGGCTCGGGCTCCGGCGGCCTCGCGGAGCGGCCGGGAGCGAGGGCTCCACAGCGCCTGGGCGTCGTCGGCCAGGCCCGGGAAGCGGTCGGCCGCGCTCGCCGCCCTCCTCAGCCTGCCTCCGCCGCCGCCCTCCGCTCCCTAAGACCTGCCGCGGCAGGTCCTCGGCACCGGTTAGGCGGGACGAATCGCTTCGTTGCGCGCGGCGGGCAGAAAACGCCGCGGGGAGCAAACGCGGCGGGCAGAAAACGCTGCGGACCGACTTCCGGTCCACCGGGCCGCCGGGCGAGTTCCGGCCCGCCGCTTCCGGCCCGGCAATTTCGCGCCCGCTACCTTCCCCGGAGTCCGGTTTGAGCGCGCGCCGGGTCCTGGTATCTCCTCAGCGCTCGGCGACTCCGCGCGGTTGCCCCGGTGAGTGAAGGCCGCTCCTCCGCAGGCCGTTTCCCGGGGTCGTCGTTCTCGCCGCTTTGCCTGACACCACGGCTTCCCTTGGTTTTGTTTCGTCTTGGTGCTGGAGATGGAACCCAGTGAGGCTGCATCACTGGGCTTCACTCTCAGCACTTTATTTATTCATTTGTTTATTTGCAGCGTTAGGGTTGAACCCCAGGGTCTTCCCAATGCTCTACATCCCCAGTCTTTAAAAAAAAAAAAAAAAAGGTAGCGATAGAGTCACGTAAATTTACTTATTTAGAAACAAGGTTTCACTGTGTAGTTCAGACTGGCCTGAAACTCGCTATGTAGCACAGGCTAGCCTCGAACTCACGGCAATCCTGCCCCAGCCTCCCCAGTGCTGGGATTACAGGTGTGTACCCCCACGCCCGGTTTGAGGTTTGAAATTTTTATTCTTCTGCCTCACCCCCC
>PVIC010055022.1:0-11361 GCA_004025085.1 Thryonomys swinderianus | reverse complement strand
ACAGCCTTAAAGGCCAAGCTTCAAACGGCTGCGGAAACCCAGAAAAAGAAGCATGTTCGTCAGCTCGTGTTTGTGGGCCGCCACCGGGCGCTCACGGTGAAGACTCGGACAGGCCGAGGCAGGAGGAGATCGAACGGTCACAGGAAGACAGAGTGGGTGGCAGGGATGGCGAAGAAAGACCCGAGTGTGTCCTTTTGCACGGACATTCCTTTCAAAGAAAGTTCTTCCTCAGCTGGAGAAGGAACAGCACAAGTTTTCCCTCGCAGGACACGGGCACACTAAGCCTGTCACTCTGACGGAGACGTTTAAACCAAATGGACCTGGAGGAGAGGAGTGAGGGGGCGCTGGCCCCAAGGCGGCACTTGTGCCCCGGGGGGCCGAGATAAGCCACAAATCCAAAGTGCAGCTCAGATGCCCGCAGGAGGCAGGACCGGCCGCTGGGCATGTCGGGCCTGTGGTGCAGGCTCTCAGGGGTTTCCCGGAGAGGCAGGAGGGGACAAAGTGATGGCATTTCACATCCCGGAGCCCAGCTTTAGTCAGGAAGCATCAGTCTGGCCCAGGAGAGGGACTGTGCAGAAGCTCAGCCTGGAGCATGGGGTGGAAAGAATTACCGGAAGCTAGTGCTGAAGGTGAGTGTTGGAAACTCTTCTCGCACAGTAGACGCACTGCAAACAGAGCCCACCATGGCGGCAGCGTGAGTCAGGTCCCACACAGCCACGCTCAGCTGACCACATTTGTTTAAAACTTACACTGAAACAAAGCTTATGTATACAAGGAGCAGGGGTTTGCAGGGGGCAGTGGAGTGGGAAAAAATGAGGATTATGTTGTGTCATGCATTGGTATAAATTCTCAGTGTCGATTGTGATCATAATGTTTATATAAAATGTACCGATAAAATCAATTTAAACATACTACATGCACTAATCTTCTCGATAGACACAAAATATGTTGCCGGGCGTGGTGGCTCATGCCTGTCATCCCAGCACTCGGGAGGCAGAGACAGGAGGATTGCTGAGTTTGAGGCTTGCCTGGGCTACACAGTGAGCTCAGGGCCAGCCTGAACTGCAAAGCGAGACCCTGTCTCAAAGGAAAAAAAAATGTTTTAATTGGTCCTTTCTGTTTTCAGTACACAATATTTAGCAATAAATTAAAAATTTTAAGACATAACTAGAAAGAAATAATATAATTCCTAATTAACAAATAATCACCAGTATAAAAATAATGTGACTCGGGCTGGAGATTTTAACTCAGTGGTTCCGGCGCCTGCCTCACAAGCGCAAGGTCCTGAGTTTGATCCCAGCAACCACATAGAATGTGAGGCGTGGTGACTCACGCCCACCAGCCATCAATACCACAGACCACAGTGCCGGGCATGGTGGCTCACGCCTATAATCCTAGCACTCAGGAAGCAGAGGCAGGAGGATTGCTGAGTTCAAGGCTTGCCTGGGCTACATAGTGAGTTGAGGGCCAGCCTGAACTACAAAGCGAGACCCTGTCTCAGAAAATAATAATAATAATAATAATAATAATAATAATAATAATAATAATAATAATGTGACTCAAGTGGTGAAATTGTCAGTCAAAAACAGCCCAAATACCTATTAACTGGAGACTGGATAAAGATATGTTTTGCTTTTTTAAAAAAGAATATAAAATGGCATATTGCTCAGCCTAAGGATTAGAGACAGGTGCGGGTGCTGGACTGAGGTCTTGTCAGGGGCCCTGTGGCTGCGACACCCCGGAGTGTCTCCCCTGAGGGTGCACAGGGCCCCTTCTTCACACAGGGTCACCAAGACGTGGACGATAGAGGGGGCTGCTCAGCCCGGAGAAGAATGCGTGGCAGTAATTTCTTGGAAAACGAATGCATCTTGAACACAAGTGCTGAGCCAAACAATCCAGAGGTGGACAGTTTAATGTCAGATGGTTTCTTGTATATGAGAAACTAAAAATATACCTACTTCAAAAAGCAAATGAAAGAGAGAAAAGGCAGGTAAACCCCGTGGAGCAGAGCAGGGATGTGGACGCGGGAGAGGGCAGGGCTGGGGGGGAAAAGCCGAGGGAGCACCATTAAGATGAGCTGTGTGTGTGTGAGAATCGCGGATGAATGTCACTATTACACATCCCACACGTGACCAACAAGCAAGGAAAATTAAAAATAGCTTTATAAAGAGTGAGAGAGAGACTGATGGAGCGCCCACATTTCAGTTTCTGTGGGAGAGCAGAACCCTGACTTTGGTAGTTCGGTTACCCGCCGTCGCCCCCTGCAGATGGCCAAGTCCTGGGGACCCCCTCTGCCTCCCCAAGCCCGCGGTGCTTTCTGACCACCTCACTCTCACGTTTAAAAACGCCTACTTCTTTTCCCAAGAGAATTACTGAATCTTTCAACATCTTAGTACACCAACTTTGTATGTTTAAAAATATTTACAAGAATGAACTCATTTTAGTATTGTGGATTTATAAGAATGAACTCATTTTAGTATTGTGGATTTTTAATTGTATTTCTTGTTCTTTTTTCTGCTGGTATCAATTAAGCCAATTACGTGGCTTAGAATACACACTTTACGTCTCACGGTGGGCGATGCTCTTGCTGGATGGGGACAAACTCCTCAAATGCTGCTGCGTGTTGGAAGCTCACTTGATCGCTTTGTAAACACCACACCCCATTTCCCACTGTCCTGCTACAATCAGAAGTAGTAAATAATTTTAAATCACACTGGTGATGATTCCTAAACCTCAACTAAGTAAAACTCTGATTCACAAGAGAGACTGATGCCCGTGTCCCCCACAGCTTTCACCACTAGAGATTTTCTAGCCTTTTTCCATGTCATATACCAAGGGGTTTCATCATTTGTGCAGAGTTAACTACAACTTTTGTGAGATTTTGTGCATATATATATATATATATATATATATATATATGGAGAGAGAGAGAGAGAGAGATGCACACACACTGTCACACACACACATACGAGAGATGGGGGGATCATTTGAGCCCAGTTTTATATTCTCAGGTTTTGAACCTACAGATAAATCACTCATGAGATGGAAAATTTGGCAGAAAATTTTGGACTGTAAAATAGGCTTCACACTATTTAATTTTAAAAATTCAATAACTCCTATCAAGTACACATGATGAAGATAAATGTGTGTCCTGCAGTTCCCACAGCTGGTGCACCAGAGACTACCCGAAGGGCGAGGTCACTGCAGCTGGGATTGTGTTCACACTTTTGATTTTAAACCCTTGATAAATAACATATCTTCACCGAAAATTGAGACAAACACCCAAAGAACAAGAATCAACACATAACAAGTAATGCTTTTGACTCTGAGCAATTTATAGAAATGCCCTGTGAAAATCAGTGCTGAAGAGTGCATGTCAGATTTCTTATTTCAGGAAAGTATTTGCTGCACAATTACATTCTTTTTCCTTTGGTATTTTATCTATTATTTATTAGCATTCGTCACCCTAAGTGTCAGCTGTGGCATACACAGTCTTACCATGAAAACGAAGAGTGAATTATTTATCATTGTTATTTTGTCCAGATGAAAGGTATGCATACTGCAGTTTTATAATAAAATTATGGCTGTGTTCATGTCAGTAGGAAAGGGGTGTTTGGAACAAAACCATAATGTTTCAAAACTGTTATTCAAATCCCAGCAAAGAGCATAGGCTGAATTTATATTTCAGGTCGTTTTGTGCAAAATACTTCCAATATTTCCTCTGTTTATGTGGAGAACATTGATTATGTTTGTTTCAAAAATTATGTGAGCTAGGATTTTATAGGCTCTTACTGAGTGTCTTTCTTGCCCTTCCCTAAATTGGAATTTGACTCCTAATTAGTGGAAATGAAGCGCTCAATAGCCCCATCGACACTGTGAGATAAGTCCTCATACCCGCAGGGCTTTAGAGCAGCCTGACGCGGAGGCCCTGAGATGCAGAGCAGCAGCAGGAAATCTGGGGTGCGGAACGGCCGGCGGGTCAGAAACAGTTGTGCGCAGAGGGCGAAGGGAAGGCCTCAGAGTGGGCAGCTGCCGTGCCAGGGGCCGCGCGGGCGCACCGAGAGTGGCCTCAGTGCGAGGGGACTGTTCTCCGTTGTCTGGACCCTGGCTAAAGGGGTGGTCAGGACAGACGGACGGAGCCCAGAGGACAAGAGCCATGGAGAAGGAGCTGAGGTCTGGATTTTGGATTGTTTGGCTTGTGTTTAAAAAGTGCACCGTCGAAG
The DNA here is from genome assembly GCA_004025085.1 of Thryonomys swinderianus. Classification (NCBI taxonomy): domain Eukaryota; kingdom Metazoa; phylum Chordata; class Mammalia; order Rodentia; family Thryonomyidae; genus Thryonomys; species Thryonomys swinderianus. Next base: position 7,138 of record PVIC010055022.1, on the reverse strand, counting down.
GAGATCAGTCTCCCGAGAAGGAAGGGAAGGCGCTGTGGGAGGGGCAGGCGTGCCAGGGCGGTGGCATGTTACTGGGTGCCCAAATGACACCGTGCCTACTCGCTATTTTCATAGAGGGCAGATACTAAAGAACCTCCCAAAGCTACCAACACAATTCATAAAGAGGTGATTTGCTGCAATACAAGGAAAGATTTTCGCAAAGACTGAGGCCTCTGTTCGTGACCCGCCCTGACCCCTTGACCAGGCGGCCGAGGTGTTTTCAGCCTTCAGACGCTGGGCTTTCAACGGCCCAGTTTTACTTGCTGGAGAACCGTCCTCAGCCGGCGGCTCTCAAGGGGTAGGGGTGTCCGAATCACTGGGCGAGCGTATGGAACCCTGCATTCTTGGCTGTCCCCCAGACTTTCTGATGTAGTAGATCCGGGCTGAGACACAAGACTTCCTATTTTTAGGAAGTTGTCATGTGTTTCAGGTCCTCCTGACCTGAGCACCGCACTTTAGCAGCTGGCCTGAGCTGACTCGCTTCTCCTCCCTGCACTCCTGGGCGTCTGCAGCCTTGAGAACCCCAGACGAGGGGCAGGGACGTGAAGTCCTACCCTGGCCTCCGACGCGCCCCACTCTGGCGCCACCTGCTGTCCAGATGATCCCTGTGGGACCCGCTGCGCCGACTCCTGCGGAGTCCATGCCTGTGCCTGGACTTGGTTTCCTATGCAGTGTGGCTTTTCTTCCTTCCGTCGGGTCTCTCTTTAGTGAACCATGAGCATAAACCAATCCATTATAGTTTTGCCGGGGGAAACTAAACCTTAAGCAACATTTTAGCAAAATCGTATTTATGACTGAAACTATGTGTCACATTTGCTTTATCATTTTAAAGGTATTTTTAGACATTCCTATTGGTTCTCAACAGTGCTTTTGAGAATGGTCACTAGCTATCCAAATACTCAGAAGAAATATGTATATGTAAAATAAATAGATATATACATATTTATATATAATGTAAACTTAACCAGAGTTATCTGAAGAGCAAGGGGCTTAGTTAAATGTGTCAGGTCTATCTAGAATCTGCTTAATGCTGTTTTTACAAGGCAAGTCACAAAGAAATGACTCTGTCTTGTACCCAATTACATTACATAATATTGTTCGAAAATAAATTTACACACTGGGAAGTGATGAATTCATGTAGTGAATGTCTTGGAGAATATTTTGATATCTAAACTATCTCCCACAGCTGATTTGTTTCAATTAATGAGATGTAATTAAATTATATGCATGAACGAATAAATGAATTAGTACAGATTTAGTGAGCTGTGCCAGACACCGCACTAGCTGCTCTCATACATCATTCATTTAATCTTCATGATTAAGGCTCTACAATTTCAGAAAGAAAAATGCATCTGCACGTTTTGATAATTTAAGGTAAGCACATTTGCAAAAGCCTCAAATCCATGTATTATTTCTCTTTTCCTATCAAAATAGGAATGTTGAATGATTATATTGAATTAACATAGGGTGAAGAATGGGTAATGTTACATAGGGCCCTGGATTTAGCATATCATGACAAACTATGGGACTGTTCCTCTTCCACCCTATGGCAAGCTTGAAAACACAGGTGGTGACACTTAATACTGGTTCTGGTAAGGGAAAAGGTTGTATTGGTCAGCTTTCCTTTTGCTGGGAGAAAATACCCACACAGATAGCTTAAGGAAGGAAAGGATTCGTTTAGCTGTGGTTTCAGGGTTCCATCGTGGTCAGCTTGGCCCATAACAGAAGCACCAGGGCAGAAGGGTGTGATGGAGCAGAATGCTCAGCTCATGGAGGCTGAGAAGCAGCCCCGGAAGGTGCCCGAGACTAAGTACTGCACAGACCCCAAATTCCAGGTTCTGGGACCCACTCAGATATGCAAGTGGACTTACTAATCCTCCCAAATTAATCAGTTTAAAATTAAACACCACAGCCGGGCGTGGTGGCTCACGCCTGTCATCCCAGCACTCGGGAGGCAGAGGCAGGAGGATTGCTGAGTTCGAGGCTTGCCTGGGCTACACAGTGAGCTCAGGGCCAGCCTGAACTACAAAGTGAGAGCCTGTCTCAAAAAATAAAAAAAAATTAAACACCATATTTACAAAGGTAGAAAATTTTTGACTTGCACTTTCTTACTGTTAGCTAGAACATGTGATTAATGAGGTGGAATAGTGTGAAAAATCTGAGTAATGCTCCTGAAATTTCTACGCTGGACAGTACATTGCATGAATTAGTACCAAGCCAGGAGCCAGTAGAATTGTGGTTCATAAGAAGTAGTTCTGTGTTTTAGTCTCTTCTCACTTTTCTACAAGGCAGCATGTTGCACTGAAAGGAATCTAGTCCTCATTCTTTCAAACGGTTCTTCCTTTTTTAAAAACTTAATATGGGTTTGAACTAAATCAAGTAATAAACGCTCCAACTCTCAATTTCTTCATTTTTAAATTGATGACTGTGCCCATCTTGATGGTATAATTATAGTTCTAGATGAAGTAACTTATGTAAACTTTTATATGCCATAGCAAGAAGGTTCACACTAAGGCTTGTATCAAGATGCCTTCCTAAAGTCTCCAGCAGTTGTAGGTGGGCTTTTTAGAGGCATCTGGGTCTAGAGTGTGTGGTGCTGGGATTCAGGGTGCGCTCCTCTAGCTGTGGGTAGCACTAATCAGTAGGTTATAGTGCGGGTAGGCTCCGAGAGGGCCAGAAAAGAGCTGCTGTCACTGTTGCTGCTGCTGCCGCCCTTGCTTGCTGCCTTCTGCCTTCTTTGCCATGGACAGTTTCTCCTCTGTGATGCCACCCTGCCTTAAGGCCAGTGGACTATGGGCTGAAAACTCTACTATGAGTTGAAGTAAACCTTTTTTTTTTAAATTGAGCTTATTGGTACATCTAAGGTACACATTCTGATCACATTCTTCACCTGTATATGACATATTTTTATTCTTATTTTTTCCTGTTCTCTTTCCCTCCATTCAGTACCTCCCCCCATGTACATAGCTCTATTTCCATCTTTTTCTCTTTTAAGTTTGGGTGTTAAGTATTTTGTCTCAGCAACAAGAAAAGTAACTAGGTTCACTAAAATCTTAATTTACTCTACTTTTAATTCTGCATACTTCTCTCTTTCCCTCAAAACATATTCTGTGCTCCAGATATATTAAATTTCTATATCTGAATGCTGGTTTCATCCTAACACTTTGTAAGTTGCTGCTGATAATGACTTTTCACTTTTTGTTCAGTGTTTTATTAACCATTTTTTGATTCTTTAATAAAGTGAAATATACTCTATGTGTCCATGTCTCTCATATTAGCTGTGTTTTATCCTATGTGTGTACTATTCCTTTGATGTTATCTACTGTGATGTTTTATTCTACCTAAAGTAGGTGCCTTCGTACTTGTGCCAATCCAAATCATCACATGAAATAGCATGACAATTATATGAGTAATTGTCAATTTATCCTTCAGCCTCCTGGTTTATATCATAAAGTCTTGGCAAGTACTATGTATTTTATTTCAACACATACCAACCTTAGCAGGATATTTGCTTTGGCATGTAGTAGGCACACAATAAACTTTAGCAACAGTATAGAATTTTCTAGTATGGAGACATACATCCATATGCCCATAGTCTATCTTGTTAATGTTTCATATATTTCATAAAATGATACTTAAAATCAGTAAGCCATAGCATGCAAGGTGGGTATTTGGGAGCAAACTTTCACGTAACAATGGGAAAGCTCTTGTAGCCCTTTATTGCTACACACACACACACACACACACACACACACACACACACACACACCCCAGCACTGTAATTAAATGTCAGCGGACCTGGAATCCCTAGAAAGAACTTGTCAGGCAGAGGCAATACTCCTAGTCCATCTTCTCTTAGCGGGAGCCCGGGCTACCTTCTTCCTGAATTCAACCTCTGTCGCTGCCCCTGTTGACTTTTACTTAGAGGGCGAGGCTGTACTTCGTTGCATTTCTAGGACTTGTCATTTTCACTTGGAAGTTTAACTTGCTGTATGTTTTACTGTTCAGCGAGATCCCTATCACTGACCCTATCTCAGTATTAACACCATACTGTTTGCCTTTGATCTTTCCGAGTGCTTACCGTAACCTGCCTACTCAATTATCATAGCATTTCAACCAGAAATTTTCTCTCTGTGAAAAGGGCCTGATAGAAATGCATTTGTAGAAACCTTTTCTTCTTTTCTCGCCCTCTGGGCAGACATGAAATATGAAAGTGAACATGTACTTCAAAAGGTAATAAGAAACCTGTCAAATCTATCAATACCAACATTGATTCCAAAAGACCACGTATTGCACTGTTGGAGAATATACTAAAATCTAATTTTCACAATGTAAGTGAAGAGCGGAGACAGAAAACCGAGTGTTAAGGCCAAAGAAAATGAACTTGCTTACATAAGATGTTGCCAGGTTCAGTTCGCATGGGCGAAGCCAAGATAAAGTCAAGGCCACACTCAGGGCAGGAGCCAGGGGGCAGAGGGCGCCGGCAGGAGGGGCCGCGGGGCCGGCAGAGGCGGACGCGCCCCGCGGCCTGTGCCTCGCGTTGGGCTCGCGTCTCGCTGGAACTGGCACTGACTCTCCTGAAAATCGACCCTTGGATCCTTGAAATGCGAACTGTTTCTGTCCTCACCGGGGATCCTGCCCTGCAAACCATTATTCCATTTCGTTTCGTTAGAAAAAAGTCGCTGGATAAAAATGAAGGCTTTCTGGAAGTTACACATTTTTAGCGACACACACATTATGGTTTTTAAATGTAATTTTATTTTAAGGGAAAATAATTGGGTCCAGTGAAATGAAACACATTTCAAGAATATATGGGTTTTATAGGGCAAGGCTTGAAGAATACATACAAAGTGACTTCACTGTTTAAGAGTTAAAATCAAGATATATTTTCCTTTCATCACAGGTTTTGGTAGGAGAGGTGAGAAACGTTATTTTCCTAACCCCAAAGTCCACCTGCATGAGCCATCAAGGTTGATGGATTGGAGCCGTCAGCTGGCCTGACAGCCGATAGCCTGTAGTCTGCTGACCCTGCGTCTCAGAAGACAGATTAAACCAGGCTGTCTCTGTCTAAACTCAAATGGATTAGGTGGGGGGGGGGGCCCTGTGTGCCACAATGCATTATGGGTCACATGCTTAATTGATCTTTGACTAATTCCTGAAGCCAAACAACTTAGCGACACTGACATGGATCTTTGTTTATGAAACAGTAAACCAAGAGAATTGCTCATCTCTGGTTTTGAGGCAGAGTAATAATTGGGTAAACTGATGAAAAGCCAAAAGAAAACCATGAAATAGTTCCAGCCATGCCCTATCATCTTCATTTCCATGATTAAAAAGTCATTGGTAATGAGAATTAGTTACATAAATTCATATTCTCTGTATCTTACATATAACAGATTTGGCAGTAATTTTTCAGTATTTAACTTAGGCAGATTTATCATCTTGCTTTAGTGAAAAAAAAAAAACCACAACTCTTGTGTATTATCAGTATAAAATGACCACAAGGACTCTGGATAACTTTACAGTCTAAATTCATTTTCATCATAAAGGCAATTATTATTAAACACTAAAGATAAAATTTAATAAAATTGACATAAACATCAAGTTCTCAGTATTCTGTCATAGGCTGTATTTGTTTATTTCTACCAAATTGAAATGATTCAACAGCCTTTTATCAAGATGTCTTAGTTGTAAAATATATAAGAATAATTTGCATTTATTTTCTTTCTAGACAGGAAGTTGTCACTTGAGATAATCTAAGTATACTATACTAAAATTCAAGTTACAAAGTGTAACATGCAATAAGAGACATGTGGGTAATGTACTAGAGGAATTTAGAATATCTTTCTCCTTAAATATTGAATAGTGGAACTAATCAATTTGTTATCTATTTCTCATTTTCTACAGACAAAGTAAATTTTCTCTGATTAAATTTGCAATAACTTAAGAAAGAGCGGTCACATTCATGATGACAGTATTATGGAGAGAGAGGAAGACAAGGAAAAGTGCAGAGACAAACGGAGATGGGAGCAGAGAGAAAAGCTCCCAGTAGGACTGTGTGTGCTCCGTGCTGCACAGTCAGCATACTAAATTTTATTGAGTCCAGAACAGCATTAACTGTAAGATGCACTGTTATTCTGTGTGCCAACAGTAAACAGAAAATGGTGTCAGTTAAACTGGCACACACTCCCAAGATGCCACAACTTATTGTGAAATGCACATCAAGCTGAGTGTGATGGTAGATATCTGTACCATGCGAGGCCGAGGCAGGAAGAGTGCAAGTTTGAGCCCAACCTGAGCAACTTCACCACTCAGTGAGACCTTGTGTCAAGATTTTCAAAAACCAACAAAGGACAAGGAATGTATGTAGCTCAGTGTGAAGCACCTGGGTTCAATCCCCAGTAACCTTCCCGACAAAAGATGCGGACCGTTTGCAGAATTATAAACACGGAAAGGAAAGTGTGCCTTAGAGTAGATGAGCTATAGCATCTTTCTCCCGGGGTGGCACGGCCGTGCCTCCCCATACGGCCCTGGCAGCCTCACTGCTTCGGGGCACGAAGCACACCCTGGGCTTCCCTTCTCTTCACTCAGGCTTCAGCCTCCGCTGAACCATCTTCTCGTTAGTTCCGTCCCGTCCATTGATCACAGTTCGCTCCTAACACGTCTCTTTGTATTCTCACCACACAGATGATTTTAACAAAATGGGTGCCTCTAAATATGATTGTACAGCAAATAAATCAATTTTCAAATTGTACTTTCATGCTTAGCCTCTTTCTGACCCATTTATCCAATGGCCGATGTGATCATTTCTAGGTGTCTAAAAATATCATAACATTAAGTCTAACACAGAACTCACGTCTGCTGCTTCTTTATCTGGTTCTCTTGATCTCGGCAGTGACACAAGCTCTCTAGCTATTCAGAATAATTTAAGTAGCTTTTCTCAATTTTTCCTCAAGTTCTATATTCGAAATTTATTCCAAGTTAGATTTATTCCAAGTTTTCATCATATTTACAACTCTCTTCCTTTCTCCAAATCTCCAAATAACTTCAACTCCAATACTGCTGACTTGAGCTTCCAGCCAGGTACCCCACCCCCACC
>PVIC010055021.1:0-11366 GCA_004025085.1 Thryonomys swinderianus | reverse complement strand
GCCCACCAACAATCAACACCGCATACCACAATGCCGGACGTGGTGGCTCACGCCTGTAATCCCAGCACTCGGGAGGCAGAGACGGGAGGATTGCTGAGTTCGCGGCGGCTTGCCTGGGCACCATAGTGAGCTCAGGGCCAGCCTGAGCTACAAAGCGAGACCCTGTCTCCAAAAAGCAAAAAAAAAAAAAAAAAAAAGTTATCACTGGAAGTGTTTAAGGAACTCAAACAACTCAATAGCAAGAAAACAAATAATCTTAATTAAAAGGCAGAAAACTGGAAAGACATTTCCTCCAAAAATGCATCCAAATGGCTAACAAATATTTAAAAAGATCACCAGAATCATGAATCATCAGGGAAATGCAAATTAAAATAACAAGATATTGTCTCATGTCTATCAGAAAGGAATATCACAGAGACAAGAGATAACAAGTGACAGTGAGTACACTGAAAATAGAGAAGCTTTAGACATGGTTGGTAAAAATGTGAACTAGTGGGCTGGAGATTTAGCTCAGTGGTTCCGGTGCCTGCCTCACAAGCGCAAGGTCCTGAGTTCGATCCCGGTAACCACATAGAATGCTGGGCGTGGTGACATGCCCACCAGCAATCAATACCACATACCACAGTGCCGGGCGTGGTGGCTCACGCCTGTAATCCCAGCACTCGGGAGGCAGAGACAGGAGGGTTGCTGAGTTCGTGGCGGTTTGCCTGGGCTACATAGTGAGCTCAGGGCCAGCCTGAACTACAAAGCTAAACCCTGTCTCAAAAAAAAAAAAAAATTGTGAACTAGTATAGTCATGATGGAAAACAGTATATTTTCCCTAAAATAAATGAATAAATATATAAATAAAACTACCATACAGCATAGCAATGCCACTTTGGGCAATATATTCAAAGGAAACAAATTTAGAAACTAAAAGAGATACCTGCTTCTTCGTATTCATTGAAGTATTGATAGTCACCAAAGTCAAGCTGCACAAACAACCTAAATATTCATTGGTGACTATCATGTACATGTGTATCAACACACAGGAATATTATTTAGCCCTACAAAAGGAAATCTGGTCATTTGCAACCAGTAGACATTATGCTAGGGAGGATTCAACATGGTTTAAAAGAAGAGGAGCCATGTTGGACCTCTTTAGAAAATCAACTGAAAACACAGGTAATTGGAACAAAGGGAAGGACATACATCCTGATGCCAAAACCATCCCAAAATAAGAGACAAATAGATCAAATGAAACAGGCACAGGACTTCATAAAACAGCACATCAGCCCATGAGGCTTCCAGCAGTGAGGGTTAGAATGAGTTAAGTTAGCAGTGTTATGTTAGCATGTGCACACTGGAGAATCCAGGAGCAACTGACGGACTGAAAAGGTGCTGCTCACTCAAGTCACACCAGACAGGTTTGGGAAGGAGTTCTCTTGCCTTCTTTCACAGGGACACTACAGCCTGGCAGCAGATGACACTGTCAATGGCAAACCAGCACTCTGTTCCTTCCCTAGGGCTGCCAGCTTCCCTGGTTATCTTTCATTCCTTCCTCTGGTGTGCACTCCACAGGTGGGAGCACAGGGTAGATGAAAAAAGTGAGTAATGACCAGAGGCTTGAAAGATGAGTGGGGGAATTTTAGCAATGGCAGTGAACCCCTTGGAGGAGAGATCCAAGATTGAGCAGAACTAAGCACAGTGCCCCTCACCCTTCCCTACCCCGCCTGTGTGACAAGCAGCACAACCACTACCTGCTGCAACAAGTGCTTTGGGACAGAATACAGTGGGCTGAAAGGAGCTGTGTGAAGACTGAGTGAGCCAACTGTACATAGACTGAGAGCAGCCCTCGGCTGGCTCTGCCTGAAGGTACCACAGCAATCCACAGTACGGAGGCTCGCGTGGGCCAGAGAGACATAGCCAAAAGGCTGCTGGCTCAAGACTGGCCCAGCTCCCACAAGGTCAAACTCTTCCCAGACTTGGTGAGGACACACAACACAGTGCTGGGGCACCTGCCTTGGGCACTACACAGAACTGTGGACTCCAGAGGAATTTTAGCTTTTTTTTTTTTCTGTGTTAGTTTTGCTTCCTCTTTGTCTTTTTTTAAAAGTTTATCTTTATGTTTAGCTTGTTCTATTCATACTCTTTCTCTTTCCTCAACTATCTCCATTGAGGTCGTATTTTCATATGAGTGAAAAATGTCTCTTGTCTTCCTGGTTCACTCAATTGTTCTTTTTTAAAATTTGAGTCTTTATTGGTACATTATATGTACACAGCATGATCACACACAGTATTGAGAATTTGTACCAGTATATGACACAATGTAATTCTTATTTTTCCCATTCCTCCATCCACCCTACAACTCCCCGCCCCCTACATACATAAGCTTTGTTTCCCTTTTTTTATTACCATCACATTTTTTCTTCCCCTTGTTACTTGTCCCTCCACCCAATTTTCCTCTGAAGGCTTTATTACTCTTTTGCTTTATCCTTCATGCTTTCTCTCTTGCCCTCTTCTACAGTTTCCCAAATGCTGAATGATAATCTGTTTTCCTCCAGTCTTTACTTGTACTGTATTTCCCTCCACTTAGCTCTTTGTTTTGCCCCCTGTCTCTCTTAAATTCACCTCCAGGGTAAAATCATACCACAAAGGGGAAACTTATTGCATACAACATCCTGATTTATGTTGGATTGTGCTATAGAACTATAAATCATGCTGCTATGGTTAAAGGTACCACGTTAATAGTTAGCACAATGCAGTTAATGACCATGAAGAGAAAGATAACTTAAAAATGGCAAAATACCATGAAAAATCAATCCAGCAATTGCAAGACAATGCAAAGAAGCACAGTACTAAATCGATTGAGGTCAGTGAGAAAGTTGGAGATAATGCAAATGCTATATAAAGCTTGTGCAAAGAAGTATTGAGAGAAGACTTCCCAAATTTGGAAAAAGAATTTTACATACAAATAAGTGAGGCATGTAGAACTACAGTGAACTCTGATCAAAATAAATCTACACCAATGCATATAGTTATCAAGATCCAAGAAATTCCACACAAGAGCAGAATATTAAAACTTTTTAGAGGGAAGAATCAACAAAGGAAAGCCCATCAGAATCACAGCAGACATCTCAATGCACAATCGCAGGTCAAGGAAAGCTTGGAGTGAAGTGTTCCATGTTCTGCAAGAAACCTCCAACCCAGCTTGATGCAACCGGTAAAACTATCTTTCAAATTCAATGGAAAAATAAGATACGTCCACGACAAAGAACAACTAAAGTAATACATGACCACTAAACCAGCTCTAACAAATGGCTTGAAGGATGTTTTAGAAACAGATAATGAACATCATAATTCCAAGCACACCAACAGAAAGAAACCAACAGGCAAGGCAAGCAAACAATTATACAGAGGAGAAAATCACAAAACTAACAGCAGGAAAATAACATAACAAGGATAAGGCAATATATTTCAAATACAACCACAAATATAAATGGGCTTAACTCAATAATTAAAAGAAAAAAAAAACTGGTAGAATGGATCGAGAAACAAAATCCAGGGGCTGGAGATTTAGCTCAGCGGTTCTGGCGCCTGCCTCACAAGCGCAAGGTCCTGAGTTCGAGCCCGTAACCACATCAACAATGCTGGGCGTGGTGACTCACACCCACCAGCAATCAATACCACAAACCACAGTGCCAGGTATGGTGGCTCACGCCTGTAATCCCAGCACTCAGGAGGCAGAGACAGGAGGTTTGCTGAGTTCGAGGCTTGCCTGGGCTACACAGTGAGCTGAGGGCCAGCCTGAACTACAAAGTGAGACCCTGTCTCAAAAAAAAAAGAAAAAAGAAAAGAAAAGAAAAGAAAAAAGTCCAACAATTTGCTGCATATAGTAAACACATTTAACTATAAAATAAATTCATAGACTGAAACTAAAAGGATGAAAAACAATATTTGATGAGACAGGAAGCTAGAAAATAAAAGCAGGAGTAGCTATGCTATTCGTAGATAAAGTGGATTTCAAGCCATGATTGATTAAGAGAGACAAAGAAGGTCATTACATCTTTGTAAAGGAACAATCCAAGAGGAAGAGATAATGATCATAAATATATACATCAAGTACCAATTAAACCAACTATATAAAACAAATATTAAAGGGCATGGAAAATCAAATAAGCATTAATATAAGTGTAATGAGGGACCCCAATATCCCACTGTCACATATAGATCAACTACACATACAAAAAAAACAAAAAATGTCAGAACTGGGCCAGAGATTTAGCTCAGTGGTTCCGGTGCCTGCCTAACAAGCACAAGGTCTTTGGTTCAATCTCCGGTATCAGCATACAACAAGACTGGGCATGGTGACCCACACCCACCAGCAATCAGTACCACATACCAAAATGCCAGGCGTGGCAGCTCACGCCTGTCATCCCAGCACTCAGGAGGTAGAGGCAGGAAGATTGCTGAGTTGGAGGCTTATGGAAAAAATAGATCTGAAGGTCAACAGAACAGACTAGAAAATGCAGAAAGACCCTTAAACACAGTCAGCCACCATATCTTTGACATGGAGGTCAAACATATTCTTTGGAAGAAAAATAGCCTCTAATAAATGGTGTTAGAAAAACTGGCTTTTTACATGCTGAAGATTAATACTAGACCCATGTCTTTTACCATGCACTAAACTAAAATCAAAATGGATCAAAGATTGGAATATTAAAACAGAAATGCTGGATCTGCTAGAAGAGAGAATACGTAGAACACTTGAGGACATAGGAGTTGACAAGGACTACACACCAACAAAAACCCAGAACACGTGAGAAGTATACTGAGTAAATAATTGAGACCTCACTTTATTAAAAAGTTTTTGCACAGAAAAAAAAATCAGTCAACAGTGCGTTCAGGGCTTGCCTGGGCTACATAGTGAACTCAGGGCCAGAACTACAAAGCAAGACTCTGCCTTGAAAAAAACAAAAGCAAAAACAAAAACAGCCAAGAGAATGAAAAGACAGGCCACAGAGTGGGGAAAGTTTTATCCAGCCATTCTTCAGACAACAGACTAATTCTAGAACATATAAAGAATTGAAAAATATCAGCCCATTCAAATTTATAGACCCAATCCAAAAATGGCCATCTGAGATGCAGAATTAGAAACACCAAATAAATAAATGAAAAGTATTCAGCATTATTGGTCATTCAAGAGATCCAAATTTAAACAACACTGAGATGTATCTCACTCCAGAATAAATGGCTATTATCAAGAAATTAATCAACAACAAATGCTAGCATGGCTGTGGTGAGAAAGGAATCTTCTCCATTGTTGATGAGAGCATGGACTGGTGCACACTGTGAAAGTTAGTGTGGAGATTCACCAAAAAATAAGATCAGAGGTGTTTGATACTATTATACCCCTTCTGGGAATCTTCTCAAAGAATTAAAGCAATCATACCACATGGACATATAGATATCCATGTTTATTGAGGCACAGTTTATAATAGCTAAGTCTTGCAAACAACCCAAATGCTCATCAACTGATAAATGGATAAGAAGTCATGTTTTAAAAAATATAAAGGAGTACTATTCAGCCATAAAGAATAAACTTGAGGCATTTCTAGGTAAATAAATGCACCTTGAGAACACACGCTTAAGTGAAATAAATTGAATATATGTGTATAAATATCACATTGTCTTTCTGATGTGAGAAACTCAAAGTGAAATAAGGACCAAAAGGAATAATAAATGCTGTGAAATAGAGAACAAGTGTTCATAATTATACAGAATGTGATACTTTGTCAGTACTTAAAGTATTTTATGCAAAAATATAGTATTATTAGCAAATGAGCTGAAAAATAGATTAGTAATAAAAATATATTCTTTTAATGTCATGATACACAGTCTATCAGGGTAATTCTCTAATAATTTTTGTTACAAAAATAATTTTTTGATAGAATGGCTTATTAATATCTGCAGGTATTACATTTAAATATTTTTTTTAAAAAACAGACATTATTGGGCTGGAGATTTAGCTCAGTGGTTCCAGCACCTGCCTCGCAAGTGCAAGGTCCTGAGTTCGATCCCAGTAACCACATACAATGCTGGGCGTGGTGACTCACGCCCACCAGCCATCAATACTACATACCACAGTGCCAGGTGTGGTGGCCCCCGCCTGTCATCCCAGCACTTGGGAGGCAGAAGCAGGAGGATCGCTGAGTTCAAGGCTTGCCTGGGCTACATAGTGAGCTGAGGGCCAGCCTGAACTACAAAGCAAGACCCTGTCTCAAATAAATAAATAAATTAAATAAAACAGACATTATTCAAAACTGAATAACCCAGATAAAGAAATGTAAGTCATTTATGATCTCAGGGGAATGTAGAATTTAAAAAATTGATCCAATCAAAACAGAATAAAATGGTCAGGGCTGAAGAGTGAGCAAATAGGGAGATGCTGGTGAAAGGACAGAGCTCCAACAGGACAGGACAAGTGAGGCCAGAAGGTCGGGTACACGGCATGGTGACCATTATCAATATTATGCTGCACGCTTGAGACTGACAAAGAAAATGGATCTTAAGTGGTCTCTCCTCAAAAATAGAAATAGATCATGAGATGAGATGACAGATTTGTTCATTAAATTTGTGATTATTTTCAAATATATTTAAGTCATCGGGTTGTAGACCTCAAGTGGTGTCAACTATAGTTTGATTAAAGTAAGAAAAATAAAACAAAAACTGAAACCATAAAATAGAAATAATACTTTCTTCTTTTGCTTTTTAATAGGAAGAGACCTTCCCAAAAGATTATTCCAGAGACTTTTCAGAAATTACCAATTAGATGAAAAGGAAATGAGTGAATATTGATTGTTAAATAAGAGATGACAGTACTGAATTTAGAACACTTGAATTCTATTAAGTCAAAAGAAATCTTTGAGGCAAAAATATTTGACATAAAAAGTACACACAACAAAACAAATGACATGTATGATTTCACTGATATCCTCAGCACAATAGTGTTGAGTGACAACTAGCTAATAATGATTCTTTTTATTTTTTCAGCCATGCTAATGAGTGAACACTAGTAAGACTAATAGCATACTTACTCTGCAAACAAGACCCCCAACAAGGCCTAAATATTCTACACAATGGCGTGCAGTGTAAGAGACTACTGGTTTTCATTAGACAGAGGTGTCTGTATATACTTCCCTAAACAACTTCATTTCTTTTCGAAGCTCATGCTACAGTTGTTATTTCAAATTATTAAGAATAAAGTGCACATTTTCTTATTACCTTCATAAAACTCTTTTTTTTTTTTTTTTTTTTTTTTTTGAGACAGGGTCTTGCTTTGTACTTCAGGCTGGCCCTGAGCTCACTATGTAGCCCAGGAAAGCCTGGAACTCAGCAATCCTCCTGTCTCTGCCTCCCTAGTGCTGGGATTACAGGCGTGAGCCACCACGCCCAGCACTGTGGTATGTGGTATTGATGGCTGGTTGGTGTGAGTCACCATACCCAGTATTGTATGTGGTTACTGGGGATTGAACTCAAGACCTTGCACTTGTAAGGCAGGCGCCAGAACCACTGAACTAAATCTCCGGCCCAATAATGTCTGTTTTTAAAAAATTGATGCTGGAGCATCAGAAAATGCACTATTCCTGTGGAGTTTGTAGCCAGTGGATTTCAGCGATATGGGTCTGGTACATCAGAATACAATTAGCGTTCATTCTTGGCATGAAGCAACTGGGCATAGGGAATATATAAAAAGATTCACTGTACATGGCAGGAAGAAATGAATTTCTAAGTCTTACCCTGCCTCAGAGCATAAGGTATTCTAATATTTGTTGCCCTACCTCATCACCATAGGACACTTTATCCAGGGGAACAGACCTTAAAAGGACACAAATGTACAGTCTAGAAAAGAGGAAACTCCACAGATTAAGGAGCTCAGACTTATTAGTAACTAGAGAAATGAAAATTAAAAGAGCCACGAGACACTTTTGTGAAGCTACCACAAGTGGCCATAAAGATGTGCGGATCTTCAGATCTTCATGCACAGCTCAGAGAAAAGTAGACGTTTTATCCCTTCTGGACACCACCTTGTCAAAGTAAGTCAGTGTATACCCAGGTGTGTGTTTTGCTCCTGACTATATTGACAAATTCTTACAAAGAGCCACAAGGACACATGTGGATGATCAGGGAGACTGATTCACAGTGACAGATTTTTGAAGGAAACATAGATGCTCACTGGAATATAATAAATTGTACACACAAGATAATGATACAGAGATAGGATAATAGCATTTATATGGGTAGTCTATACAAATAACACTATGAACAGACCTAAAAAATATATCCCCCTGAAACGTTCAATGGACTTTAAATTAAGTGACCTTGAAAAGGCAAAAGCCTGTAGCTTTGCTTAGGTTCAAATTGCCAAACAATGAAGCAACTTCTGCACTCCGAGGTGAATGGCAAACCACTGTGATATACTCAGTTGGTGGAATGCTCTTCAGGGCTAAAAAGAAATAACCTGTCAGGCCACTAAAAGACACGGTGAAACTTAAATGCATATTGCTAAGAAGAAAGATCAATATCAAATAGTTTACGTAGTAAATGATTCCAAACATATGAAATTCTGGAAAAGACAAAACCATAGAAGTGTAAACAGCTCCAGTGATTACCAGGAGTCTGGAGGGGGAGGAGTCATCAATGATTGGGAAATAGTATATTTTGCGACCAGAGAAATAATTCTGTATGAGGCCATAATGGTGGATATATTCATTATACATTTGTCAAAATGCATAATATGTTCAATTCAAGGGTGACTCTTAATGTAAACTGTATATTTTAATCAAACTGTATCAGCACTGATGCACTAATTTTTTAAAATAATGCACCACTCTAACTCAACCTTTTATAAAAGGGGAATCTGTAAGCAAGGGTAGAAGAGTGATGCATGGAAATTCACTTTTTTCCAAGTCAATTTTTCTGTAAACTTGAAACTTCTAAAAAGAATCTGCTATTAATTTAGAAAACAAAACAGCACTGAGATAGATGATAAACAGATATAGCAATATAATTTCTATAAATTAAAAATATATAAACATAAGGGAAATGATATGTGTAATGCTGATGAGAATGATTGCCTAATCAAGGGGAACCGAACAGGTGTAGAATATGGGTAAAAGGAAGGGAAGAAAGAGAAAAACAAGGACACTCCATGTACAAGTCGTGAAAGAACACTGGGGACTGCGACAAAACCAGCCCCTTCGCATGAATGAAACTAATGTGCGTTGAGGAACTGCGGGGGAAGGAGACAAGGCAGCCTGGCTGTGGGCCTTGTGGACCGTCCCTGGCACAACTGACTCAAGTTTTAGAATGTAAGAACAGAGCAAGGCCGCGGGGTCGTCATCAACGTCTCCTGCATCAGAAAAGCTGTGACAGAGCAGAGAAGGGCTTTAAACAGAAAAAAAGCCTGTGAACCCAATTGCAATTCCTTTTTGTAGGGTGATTCATTTTAGCAAGTGAGTTCTTAAAGACTGGACACTTGAAAATTCCTGCCAGCTATGGAAGTAAATCTGAAGAGCGAGGAAAGTTGTCTGTGGGGTATTCCTCAATGGAGTATCATTCGACCTTAAAAGAGAAGGAAGGTCTACAATATGCAAGAACTTGGAGGGCGCTAAAGAACATTATGAAGAGTGACATAAGCTAGTTACAGAAGGAGAAATATTGCCACATTCCATTTACATGAGGCACTTAAACCTGTTTCATTTAGTTTCTTCTTGCTGTTATAACGGAATACTATACACTGGGTAATTTGAGATCTGGTGGACAACATTGTGCCTGTAGATAACACTGCAGCTGCTATAAATTCATTCTGAGGGTAGATCTTAAAGTCAGTATTCTTACAATAATTTTTTAGAAAGACTCCTCAGGGAACCGCAATAGGAGCAGAAAGCTGTAAGCTACCATTCATTGGTGTTTCCATAAGTAAGCGTGATTTCCCAAGCAAGTATTTCCGTGCAGATTCTAACTCTGATGTTAGAAGTTGAAGGTTGGACATAGCAAACATTGAAGTCTCACTAGCAGGCAGCATAAGTATAGTCCTATGCCTTTGCTAACTGGGAGGAGAAAGTTAGTCTATAATCGAACTAGATCTGTGCTCTTTCCGTCATCCTGCCTGGTCTTTCTCCCCAAGAGTTTGGCTGAAATTCTGGTTGAGGTTAGTGAGTGAAAACTCTAGTAGGACAGAGATTCTCAACACCAAGGTGCTCCTTTCATGGAGACAGCAGAGGCAACAGAAAGCAGCTCACAGCTTTGTGGAACTTTCTATTATCGGTCCTATTTAGATGACTTTCCATGACACTTCAACGGTGCAGCTCACCAGGGTTGGCTCTCTGTTGCTTCTGAGCTCACGTGCCGGCTCTCTTATGGACCATTCACCCTGAAGAAGATCATAAAAGGAATAAAATCCTTCTTTCATAATAAGCTACATGGAGAGAAGAGAAGAAACCAAAATGGCTCCGCTCACCACTGAGATACGGCCACTGCCAGACAAGTTAGTGCATTTCGGCTAGTTTTCTTCTTCCCAGCAGGAGTGTAGTCTTTTGCAGTTGGATATTTGCCTGCGTACCTGGGGCTGTGCACCCATTCAAAGAATGGGAGGACATCACGTGCTAAGATATCCAATGTACTGACTGTACTGAATAACTAAGAAAATACAGGTCTTTAGGAAAAGAAATTTAACATGAACTCGCTAAACAGACAAGCAAAAACATAGCTCAGGGATGTTTCACTTGTTCATTCTTCTTGCAAAAATACTAGCCCTACCCTACCTCCTTTGTTTCATTCTCCTCTGTCCCCTCATCAGAAGGTGTACCCCTCGCCACCCTGAACAAACCAGCTTTTTTTTTGTTTTGCTTTCTATACCCAGATCCTGTTTATTTTTTTCCCACAGCACTTTGTATTCCACCTGTATTGTGTTTTGTGTTGCTGCTAATTCCTAATTATCTTTCTCTTTTTCTTCTCTTCACTCACAGGGATGCTGGTGGAATGTTAGTTCACACAGTGCGAGCAAAGAGGAAATGGCAGTTAGGTAGTACAATGTCCTTCCAGAACATTCCCTTCCTTCTGTCCCCTACATTTAGATGTATGGCACACACAGTCAGAGAGACAGAAAGGAGCTACCAGGGCTTCTCTGAGCACAGTGTGGAGCCTGGCAGTACCGGACCACAAGTGGAATGAATGGAGTCTCAGTTGCATGGCTCCTGTAATAAATTTTTCTTTGGCAAACCTAAAACAATCTCTTGAAGTATTGAAGACTTTCAAAGGGTTTTTTTCCCCTCCTTCTTCCAGGGTCCAGATTTATTTTTAGTTCATGAGATGGTTGTATGGGC
>PVIC010055020.1:0-10000 GCA_004025085.1 Thryonomys swinderianus | reverse complement strand
AAAACAAAAATAGAACAAAAAGTTGTTTATAAAACACTGGAATATTAAAAATGTTAAAGAGTAGCTGTTTATTAATATGTTCACTTCCACCTCAAACTTTCCAATGAGGGTGACATTTATATCCCGGCAGGATTTGCTTGGATGTAAGAAACTCTATCTAATGAAAATCCCATGCTGCAGGCTGAGCTGGAGGGAGCATTGTGAGTGGCTCAGCCCCAGACCTTCAAGGCAAGGGACAGACACCATGGTACTTGGTTTGCGGTAGAGTATCTGGAAAAAGCATCCATCAGTCACATTTTTGTAACCCTTGGCTAATGATTCCCAGTCGGCAGAGGCTGAGCTGAACACACACAGGCAGCAGATCATCAGCTTGCTTTTCATGAATGCAAAGATGTCATGGAATCAGGTCTTGTAACTCAGCAGCTAATTTCCCCCTTCATTAGTTATAACATGACTTATGGAAAACAAATAATTTTGTTATTTTCTTACATAAAATAAGTACCAGAATGCTAGAATTTTTCTAAGTATGTAACATTTCTTTTTAAAAGACAAGTTTGAAGCCAGGGATATTTTTCACTGTAAATAGTTAACTCGTGTTCTTAGGGAGCCTTGTAAGAACATGGGGTGACAAAAGGAAATGCTTCATCTTCTTTCTTGTCACTATTCTGTGCTAGCTCACAATGAGTGTGTTATGAAGTTTGCAGAGTTTGGATATACAGAATTTCAAGTTTCAGTCCATCCTAGGATAAAAGATGAGCAAAGGTTAATCACAGAGAAAATTTCAGAATATGATGGCTCGAAAAGGCTTCAGTATCATTTAGTTCAGCATTTCTCCAAATTATGTGAAGCAGAATACTAGTTTTAAGAAAGTTTCCAAAATCAAATAGTTTGCACAATATGAAGTATTTTTCATCCTGGAAATTAACAGTTCACATTATAGACTCTTGGAAATCCAAAAAGGAAAGCAAAATAGATGTGTTTTAGTGTAGCACTTCTCACTTTTACTTATACAGTATCTTATTTCTTTTATTTTTTGATTATTTATTTTTATTTACATGCATCTCTTTTCAAAAATAAGGAAACAAAAGCCTGAACATTGCATAGCTGATTTGCAAAAAACCACCAGTCTTATAATTCTCAGGCTCCAGAGCATCATACAACTTTTTAAGCTTGTGCAATTGTCTCTTTTTCTCATTGCCGAGACAAAATACCTGATATCCAAAGTAAAAGGAGGGAAAGTGTATTTAGATTAGTTTATAGAGCTCTTGGTCCACATCAGTTGGCTCCAACACAGTGTAGCATGGCAGAGGAGTGTCTCAGAGGAGAAACAGTTCATGGTGGGCAGGAGTAGCAAACCATGCAAATGACAAGTGACCATAACAGCTGTTTTCTGCCCCTTTTATATTCTATCTAGGTTACTTGGTTTAGGGTGGATGCCAAATCAATTAGTGGACTACTTTAGTAAGCACACACCTTTAATCCTAACCTCACATCTCTGAAAAAGCCCAATTTAGGACTAAATGGGTGGGGACATCTAGATATAAGCCATAAGTGCAATGGCTTCTGCTATGACTTGAAATTGAGGGCTTAGAAATTGTAATGAAAACCCACATTTTAAGATTTTGGTTTTCCAATTCATTCTCCTTAATCTGATGATTTTTGGGCGATTCCTCAGATTGAGCAGGAAGCAACAACAGCACGTGTTTGGCCCAATAAAAGAACCATGAGAATGGCAGTGGGAGGAGGGCTTACCCTGCTGTCCACAGGTAAATGCCACCTACTCAATAGTCAGTTAAGGCCAGCACAAAGCAAGTCAAGGAAGAGGTAAGACATGCCTTCTGAAATGTTTTGTGCTCTTTTTTCATTTTAGTTTTAAATTTATGACTTGTTTTCATCACACATGACCTCTGAGTTCCAACAAAAGTATAAATAGTATTTAATGAGAGTATTAGGCCTTGCTATCTTGATCTTCGAGTTTTTAAATCCATGAAACATGTTAAGTTTTCAAAGTATCAGTCAACTGCACGATCAATGACTGATATGGGAAGAGTCACGTTGATTAACTTTATGAAGGCTGGGATAGTTTTAGCACTGCAGATCTCTGGGCTAGATGTTTAAGTAGTAATAACTGACCTTAGGAGTTGCAAAATCTATTTACAAGTGACTTTATTCTTATTCCCCTTTCCTTATATGTGTCATCATGTTTTCTTATTGGTGTGAGGTTAAATAACAGAATGTCAGAGCTATAAATGACTTAGACTCCCCTGGAAAGCAGTGGTGGAATGTTTTAATGCTCAGCTCTTGAAGTAAACATATTTGACTTTGAACTATGACTCTTAGTACGTGTTTAATATATGAAATGGGTAAAATAATAACTTCTTGCATGGGTGCAAGCATGCAGACTAACCACTTAGAACCTGATACAGTATAAATACACAAATAAATGTTGATTATTATTATAACTGTATCTACCACTCCTCCATTAAAAATTGACATGGCTATGATGTGAAATATTTGTCAAAGTTTTTATGGCTGCTAAACATGAGTCAGAATTAATTTAGAGTTGGCTTTATCCCAGAGTTCTGGGATTTGCTCAATAGAATTTTATATTTTAAGCCATCTATAAATAGCTACAGCATACAACTCAACTTGGCCCTTTTCCTCAACTACTTTTTGCACCTAGGCCATGGGATACATTTTACATACATTCCAGTTGTTTGCCATTGAGTTTTGGGTTGTAGCCTTAACATTTTCTAAAACTTACCTCATGTGGAGCTAAACTCAGAGTACACTAATCTCTTAATTCAGTCAGTTCTCATCAAATTCCTTGTGCCCTTTATAACTGTAATTTTTTTTCTTCTCTTCATTGACTTTCTTCTAACCATCTTCATTTGAGACTTTTCTTCAGCCTCATATTTGCAGATACCCAGCAGTTTGCAGGATTTTATGCTCTTTGTCCACTTCATTCCCTCAAGGCTTTATCCTGAGTCTACATGCAGGAATGTCAAAGCCCACATCCCATGCCTCTGGTCAGGACAAACTCTAAAGTGTAGGTTTCTGAGCTCCTATTGGAGGTTGGGGATAAGGCTGAAGCTAGGAATTTGCCTGAAATCCCACGTCTGTTTGCTTCTGTACACCACTTCTTTGCATGGGAGCGAGCGTTGAGGTTCCAAGGATAAGTCAACTCTATATACTTTCATTAAATAGAAACTTATTTGAGAGGAAGACACCAAATATATTACATGTACATTTTATTCATACTAGAAATGGTTCAGGGGGTAGAGTATTATGCTATCTTGGTAAGATCTCATATATAAATACTGCAGACTATAGAAGCTATAGAAATGCAAGTTGATTCCTCATGGAGAAACCTATACTATACAGTACATATCAATTTCCTTCTTACAGCTTTTAATTGCATGGATATATCTTTGCTCATTTATGATACTTTAGTTTCACTGATAACTCCTTGGTAGAGATTGTATCATCAGGTCTTGGAGTGAAGTTGTCAAAGTAAAAAAGGTGAAGAGCTGGGATACTTAATATATCCAAGGCTAGGTTTAGAAAGTATCATATGAAAATAGTAGGCTATACTTTTTCATAATATTTAATATAATTTTATCTATAATTTATAACAGATCATAGCTTATTAATATGTAAAAATCTATACACTTAATTATAATTATCAACAACTTTTCTCGGGTATTTCCCCTCATCTTTAGCAGAGGGAAAAAGTTTAGTCATTGATTGGAAAAAAAATGTGTCAGTTGGAGGGACAAGCTTAGTACAAATGCTTCTTTATTACCTGTGCTGATATAAAATTCTAGTCCAGTTCCTCCTCTAGATACCCACACTACATGATTTTAATAGTAAATACTTTTCTATTTAAAAATCCAACAGAATTTAAGATGCTTGTTGTTTCCATAGGCTCTCTGTAGTTATTAGAGCCATACTTCCTCTGAATGCATTTGTAGTGGAGTGGTTTCTTCATGATTAAAATAGTGCACCAAGGGATAGTATATGAACAGAAAGTTCCCAAATGCATAATTTCTTGGTCCAGAATACACCATTTCTATTACTACAGCTCACAATGTGTTTTGAAATAATAAAGTGTTCTTAGTATCTCATATGGTTTAGTTCAGGATTTACCTTTGGTTTAATGTTTTTTTTTTTTAATGTTGTGGAAGCCAGAAACAAATCTGGAGTACCGCAGTCAGATTCCATTGTTGTATGGTTCTCAGGACAGTCCAAGGAGTCAGTGCTTGGGTACAGAATTTAGTACTGAGGGCCTTGGGTCTATAGGTGACATCAACACTTAGAATCTGAATATAAAAATATTTATAACAAAAGATTTTGCTTTGATCCTTTGATAGCATTTACCTAGTTGTAAACTTTTGTAAGTTTATGAATTACTATTTTTAAAAATAGTAATCAAGATGAAAAGTTGTGAGTAATCTATTTTGTGCCAATAAAATGTCTATTGTAAAAAATGTATAATTGTTATTTGGTGACAATATGGAGGATAAAATTTTACAAATTCTTACAATGCTGGTTCACGTTTTCCTCTCATTTGATTGTAATTCAGTTTTAGGATCCTCTATATAGAGAATCATATCATCGGCAAATAATGACCATTTATCTTTTTCCTTACCAATCTTTATTCCTTTTATTTCTTTATCTTTCCTAATTATTGTGGCTAATGTTTCCAGCACTATATTAAATAAGAGTGGTGACAGCAGGCAGCTGTGTCTCAATCCTGATCTTAGTGTAAAAGGTTTCAGTTTTTGCCCTTTTAATATGATTCTGGCTGTTGGTTTCTCATAAATAGCTTATATTAAATTGAGATAAAGGCCATCTATTCTGATTCTCTAAAGGGTTTTGATCATTAATGGGTGTTGGATTTTGTCAAACACTTTTTCTGCATCTATTGAGATGACCACATAGTGTTTGTCCTTGAGTCTGTTAATATAGTGTATTACATTTATTGATTTATGTGTGTTAAACCAGCCTTGCATCTCTGTGATAAATCTGACTTGATCAGGGTGTATGATTTTCTTGATAACTCTCTGCATTCTGTTTGCCAATATTTTATTGAGGGTTTTGCATCAAGATTCATTAGAGAGATTGGCCTGTAGTTTTCTTTTTTAGTTGGGTCTTCCTCTGCCTTTGGAATCAAGATAATTGTTGCTTCAAGGAAAGACTTTGGGAGTACTGCTTCTCTTACAATTTTATTAAAGAGTTTGAGAAGTAGTGGGATTAATTCTTCTTTAAAAGTTTTGTAGAATTCAGCAGTGAAGCCATCAGCACCAGGGCTTTTCTTTGTTGGTAGGCTTTTTTATTACATTATCAAGTTCCCAGATTGGTATTGTGTTGTTTAACATTTTAATATCCTCTTAGTTCAGCTTCAGAAGTTCATATGTGTCTAGGAATCTACCCATTTCTTCTAGATTTTCCATCTTTTTGAAGTACAAATTTCAAAATGTGCATTTATTATCCTTTGGATTTCCCCTGGATCTGTGGTTATTTCACCATTTTCATTCCTGATACCATGGATTTGAGACTTTTCCTACCTGTGTTTGATAAGGTTGGCTAAGGTTCTGTTGATTATATTTATCCTTTCAAAGAACCAACTCTTTGATCCATTGATTCTTAGCATTGTTATCTTTGTCTCCATTGCATTAATTTCTGCTCTGATCTTTATAATTTTCCCCTAGTATGAGCTTTGGGTTTGTCTTGCTCCCCTTTTTCTATTAGTTTGAGGTTCATCATAAGATTATTTGAGTCTGCTCTATTTTCTGGGTGTAGGCATTCACTGCTATAAATTTCCTTCATGGGACTGCCTTCATTATGTCTCATAAATCCCTGTATGTTGTACTGGGGTTATCATTTAATTGTAGAACCTGTTTGATTTCTTCTTTAGTTTCTTTTGTAGCCCATTGGTTGGTCAACAGAGTGTTGTTCAATTTCCATGTGTCTGTGACAATCTTGGAATTTTTTTGCTATTTAGCTCCAGTTTCAAGGCACTGTGGTCTGACAGTATGCAGGGGATAACTTCAATTCCTTTGCATTTACTTAAACGTGTTCTATGAACTAGGATGTGATCTATTTTGGAGAATAATCCATGAGCAGCTGAGAAGAATGTATATTCTGACTTTGTAGGGTGAAATACTCTATAGGCATCTATTAAATCCATTTGTTCAAGTTTGATTGAGCTCAAGTATTTCCTTATTAATTCCTTGTCCAGTTGATCTGTCAATTTGTGACAGTGGAATATTGAAATTCCCTACTACTGTTGTTTAGTAGTTATCTGGCTTTTCAGGTCCATTAATGATTATTTTATATAGTTGGGTGTATTAGAGTTTGGTTCATACATATTTATGATTGTTATTTCTTTTTCCTGGATTGTTCCCTTTACAAGAATATAGTGACCTTCTTTGTCTCTCTTAATCAGTTTGGGTTTGAAATCTATTTTATCTGCAAATCAGGTAGCCAATCTTGCTTTTTTGCAATTTCTTCTGGCATGGAGAATTTTTTCCCATCCCTTTATTTTCAGTCTATGTGTTTCCTTCTGAATTAGGTGTGTTTCCTATATGCAACAGATCGTAGGATCTTGCTTCTTGATCCAATCTGCTAATCTGTGTATTTTAATTGGCCCATTGAGTCCATTGACATTAATGGTTATGAATGATATGAACAGATTTAGAACTGCCATGTTTTCCTGTTCTTGGCTCTTTTCTTCCTTACTTTACCCCTTTTCCATTCAGTTTCTTGTTTGCCCCAGTGAGTTCACTTTGTTGGGTATTGTGGGTATGGAATTTTCTATTTTTTTTTTCAAAATGTCATTTAGAATATTTTGCAGTGGAGCTTTCATGTTTGTGAAGTTTTTCAGATGTTCTTTGTCATGGAAGTATCTTATTTCCCTGTCTATTCTGAAAAATAGTTTCGCAGGATACATCTGTCTAGGTTGGAGGTTGTTTTCCTGCAATGCTTGAAATACTTACTTCCAGGCTCTCCTTGCATTGAGTGTTTGTGTTGAAAAGTCTGCTGTGATCCTAATGGGTTTCCCTTTGTAGGCGATTTTTTTTTCCTTTAACTGCTTTCAGTGTTTCATTCTTTTGTTGTGTATCTGGAACTTGATAATTACATGTCTAGGTGTAGATATTTTTATTTCACAGCCTTTTAGAGTCCTATAGGCCTCATTTATCTGCATGTCTAATGCTTTTCCTGTGAAGTTTCTGCCATTATGTCTGTCAACAGTTTTTTTAATGTCTTTTGAACTGGCTCCTGCTTCCTCAGTGACTCCAGTCAGTCTGATGTTATTCTTTGAATTGTCTAAAAGCTATTGGATTGATTTCTCATGGTCCCTTGCCATTTTCCATAGATTATGTCTTTCCTGTTCATTGTCTGCCATGCTGTCCTCTAGGTCTGAAATTTGGTTCTCAGCTTCATTCATCCTACTTTGCAAACTTTTGTTCTCCTTCTTCCTCACCTGGATCTCTGCTTGAAGCTGTTTAAAAGGTTCCATTGCTTTTGCTATTTTAGATTCTATCATCTTGCTAATATCTTTAATGAAGTCTTTCAATGTAGACAGTATCTCGTTTTTCATCTCAGTGATGAGTTCTGATTTCCATTTTACTAGATCTGCATTTGTTACCATCTCAAAGAGTCCTGGTCTTTGAGTTTCAGTTTGTTCTGTTTCCCTTGTCTCTGAATTACCCTGTTGTGGTGATCTTTATGTCTGGCTTTTTAAATATTTTCTCATATCTACTCCTTTGTTTTTGCTAATGTTATTTGTTTAATTCTTTGCCTGGTGTCTGTGCAATGTTTGGTGCAAGTCTCTTTCTTCTATTATTTGAGACCCTTTGGAAGTGGACCTTCCTGGGTTGTCCTCCTTGAATCTATAGTGACTCTTGAGAGTTCTCAGTTATGGCACATTATGGGAGGTATTTGAACAGAACCGTCACATTATCTTTGTTACTGTAATACAGTTATTACCAACAACAGTGTCAAACAGTAAATGAAATGAAAACTTTTGATAATTTCTATTCTGGAGACTTTGAACTCATGAGTTACCTCTATGTCCACATGCCAAAATTTAGAATTAATCAGCAATGTGTATACATCATGCAGTCTTAAATGTACCTACAGTACCTTGTCGGAATAAGAGGTCACTGGGGAGTCAGAGAGGTAGGAAGACAGGTGGAGAATGAAAGCTTAGAAATAGGATTAGTAGTTTTATAAAGATCCCAAGATCCCAAGAACCTCATATGTGCCAGCAGGTAGCAGAGGCTAAAGGAACATATGTAAGACAGTACCAACTGAGAGCTGCAAGACCACTGGAGACTTTGCACACTTTCTTATAATAATACAGAAGAAGAACTAGGGCAGACTGAGAGCCTTTTACTTCTGCATATTGGTCCTGACTGGAGACAGGAGAGGGTGTGGGAACAAGAGGTGAATAGAGGAACCTAGGAGTAGAAGGCAAAACAGAAACTAGTTTCCCTCTTCTGTAAAGATGTAAGCAATTAAGAGGATAGAAACCCAGAAAGTTGGACAGATGCAGTACCAGCAAAGTAGAAAAATGAAATAAAATAATAGTTATGTCAGAGTGAAGAAGTAAAAAGAGTACAACAGCATCAAAATTAGCCACTACAATATACCAAGCTAAGCACATTAGTCAAAAGGAGATCTCCCTCAACCTTTATCTCACCTGGTCTGTCAGCGCAGCTCTGGTGTAGAATGGGGGTCAACTGGCTGGCCACTGCCCCGGGCGCAGGTAATGGGACAGGCCTCCTTTGTGGTCTAGGTTCCCAGTGAGAGAGGTCCCCTGTGCACACTTGCCTGGTCTGTCTCAATGCAGCTCTGGCATGGAATTGGGGCCGGTCTGCAGGCCACTGCCCTGGGCACAGGTAATGGTGCAGATCTCCTTTGTTGTTTGGTTTCCCACGAGCCTCAGCCACATTTACAGTGAGAATCAGAAACAAAAATAGAGCTTAAGGGTGTGAAAAGTTTTCATTTTGGAAAAAAAGAAAGTATATATAAATTTGAAGCCAAGGGAGAGTGTGGTTGCTGAAAATATTAATAAAAATGAAGCCAAATGCTTTGCATAAGTAAAATAGAAATAATTCATTGAGAGCATCTTAGAAATTGACCAGAACCTACCTATCATAGGATCAAGGGTAAAGAAGACACTCACAAGTCACTGTCTCCACTGTTAAGAGGATCAAGAAATTACTCAAGATGACAGCAGACCTTCGTATCATCTGTATTGTTCTAGTTTTATCAGCATACAGGATACAAGAATTACTTTCACTTCCACAACAGAGGAAGTCTGGAAAATCAGATAATGTGGCCCTGAGATGATGATGTAAGAAGCTGTGAAACTGAGGTAAAAGGTGCAGTAGAGACCACAGGAAGTTGAAGATACCAGAAATGTGAAATGTCTGCTGAGAAAATCTGTAGTCTATGATCTGAGTCAACTCAGTGGAGAGTCCAATTGGGCAGCAACTCCAAAGCCCATGCGAATAGAGTTGCACAAGCCTTTTGAAGTTAATTCTCATCACAACCTGCTGTACATGCTAGATATGAAGGTACAGGCTTTAATATTTACCCTGTTGGGTTTCAGCCCTTCTTCAGTAGAGTTCCTTTCTATTTTTCTATCTCTCCCTTTTGTGATGAGGAGGTTTACCATGCCATTGAATACTGAAAGAATTTTACTTTTTTAATTTTTATGAAAGATTACACCTAAGAGTTTTTCTTGGGTCTCAAAAGATACCTTGGACTTGGACTTTTTTTTAATTAAATTCTTTATTGGTACAATTTATATACATCTCAAAATCACATATAACATTGGGAAATTTGTACCAGTATATGCCACAAGTTAATTCTCATTTTTACCCATATCCCTACCCACTCCCCCTCCTCCCCTCTTTATACATGCTCTTTTATTTTCTTTCTGTATCATATTTATTCCTTCCCCTCATCACATTCCCACACCAAG
>PVIC010055019.1:0-11364 GCA_004025085.1 Thryonomys swinderianus | reverse complement strand
CCGCCCCCAGCGGGGAGTGATGGCCACGTGACCCCCAGCAGGCCCAGCCCGGCCAGGAACTAACGCGCGCGGCTGTCTCGGGTCAGCTGGAGCCTTAGTCACACCTTCTTGCCACCGGCTTCACATTTTTGCACCCGGGGAAATTCCTTAAGGGAGACAAACACCCGCGTTCCTCAAGAGGGAGACGTGGAGGACGCGGCGCGGCTCTGAATGTATTTGGTCAAAACCGGCTTGCTGTGGAAGAGGTGCAGCCCGGCCGGGCCCCGTGCGAAGAGAACGCGCGGAGCCAGCAACCACGCAAACGGAGCCAGGAATTTCCTCTGAGCTCTTCGGTCTTTCGACCAGTTTATGGAAGTTTTTTTTTTTTAATTGTTAATCATGTTTTTCGAAATATTTTTTCAAGATAAAATAGAACGTACAGATTAATCTGTATGTTTGGATTTTGCTCTTTGGCTGGTGCTGGGGATTGGACTCGGCGTCTCTGCACTGAACTATATGCCCAGCCTTATCTATCTTACCTTATTTCTATGAATTCTGAGACAGACTTTCTCAATCATTGAACTGCTCACAGTGGATGCAGAACTGAAGTCTTCCTGCCTCGGCCTTCTAAAGTGCTGGGATTATAGCCATAGAGCACCATGTACATTTGCATTATTGAATGCTAGGATGGACTGACTGACTGACTGACCGACTGAATGAATGAATGAATGAATGAAGTAGGTTTCTGGTGTTTGAAGTACTGTTTCCTCGCTGTTGAACTGTAATCAACCGCACTGCTGGCCCTACCCCTGCCTTAGAATGTTAACACACTCACCTGGAAAGCCACAGCACGATGACACTGGACCTGAGGTGGGAAGACGCCCCGTGGAGGGTGCGCAGACGGTGGCCCTGTCCCCAGGAGAGGCGCGGGGGCGGCTAGCGCGGAGCAGACACCTGTAACCCCAGTACTCTCGGAAACCAAGGCAGGCGGCTCGCAAATTCAAGCCCAGCAACTCAATGACTTGTGGAGACCCTGTCTCAAGAAGGAAAAACAAGAGCTGAGGCTGTGGGTCATGTGGAGGTTTGGGGTTCAATCCCTGGCACCAGGGGTGAGAAGGGGCGAGGTGGGCAACCTGCCTGGCCGCGCGGGATCCGTCCGGCTGCCTGCAGCAGGGCTGGGGCTCCCTCCCTACTGGCGGCGCAGGAGTCTCCGCTGGGCCCACAGAGGAGCGGAGCGGAGTGTTAAAAACATAATCCTGCCGGGTGGGGTGTGCACAACTGTAATACCAGCACTCGGGAGGCTGAGGCGGGAGCAGTGCCACCAGTTTGAGTCCAGCCTGGACTAAGGAGTGAGTTCAAGGCTAGACGGAACTACCCAGCAAGACCCTGTCTCAAGAACAAGCAACAGTAAACAAGCAACCATAGGAGAAGTGTGAGGGAAACCGGGAGAGAAACCACGTTCCTGTTTGCATTCCGCAAATGGCCCCTCCCACTCGAGAGGTCGGATCCCACAACCCTTCCTCACTTTCTCTGTCCCTGGCCAAGACCTAGGTAGCCGGATGTGTGGCAGAGCCTGGAAATTTCCCTTACTCTGTTTTGTTGATACAGGCACGGTGTGCTTGTGTCCTCTGTAATAGTATTGTTTTTTTTGGTTTGTTTTAGTACCAGGGATCACACTCAAGACCCTGCTTGCCAGGCGCCACTGAGCTACGTTCCCGGCTCTGTAATCATCTGTAATAGTGACCGGCACAAATGTGAATGTTAATTAGAATCCATGGCTCTGGTTCAAAGCTTGCCCTGCGTGTTGTGGGGCAGATCTTCTCGGGGTGCCGTTGCTCCGTGCTTGCTGTAATTAAGGGGTGGCTAATGTGACAGTCACCACCTTTGGGCCCATGTTTCAATCAACTGATGACTAAACTGTGAGAGCCACCTTCAGCAGGCGGCAGCAAACACACATTACAGCCGGACTCTTGATCTGACCGGCGTTACAGCTCACCCCTTTGAAAGTAAGCATACAAGACTCTGACGCCTTTTAGGAGCCGGACGGTTCTTCGGGTGCGTGGGTTAGTTCTTCCTGGCTCACAGGGTGGACCTTCCCTGCACACTGACAGTCAGTCTTCGTTAGAGCAGAAGTTGGCGGGGGGGGGGGGGGGGGTCGTGGCAGGTCTTGAGGAGAAGAAACACCCTTTTTGAAGAATTTGCTCCAGGTGAACTGAGGGTTCGAGGAAAGGAAGTCTGGTTCAATTTCCCAAATCCCCACTCTTTCCTAGTTAGTGCCCTAACTTCCGAAAAAAGAGTTGATGGGTCTGTAAATTAATCTATTACTCCGGTTCAGCAGCTCTTAAAATTTTGAAGCTGGGTGTGAGACCATGATGGGAGGGGTAGGCTCAGGTGGGAGGATCGGTGGAGTGCTGGAGCTCGAGGCCAGCTGGAGCAGCCTTGTGAGAGCTCATCTCAAAACACACACACACACACACACACACACACGCACGCACGCACGCACGCACGCAGCGGGGCAACGTCTTCTTATGCCAGCTGCGGTGGCATACCACTGTACCAGCCCTTGGGATGCTGAAGCAGGAGGATCACTGCAAGTTCTAGACCAGCCTGGGTTACACAGCGAGCTGAGGACAGGAGCTGAGCTGCCTAGTGAGGCCCTCTCTCAAGAAACAAGGCAGAGGCAGGAGGATTGCTGTGAGTTCCAGGCTTGCCTGGGCTACATAGTGAGTTCAGGGCCAGCCTAAACCACAAAGCGAGACCTTGACTCAAAAACAAAGCAACAGAACACAATATATTTTGATTCTTCTATTTTCTCCATTCCCCTCCTCTCCCTCCAACCCTGCTTCCCCTTCTTATTTACAAGTGCTGTTTTAAATTTACCTTTCTATTCTTTTTTCCCTTTTCCCTTCCCTTCTTTACTTTCCCCTTCCCCCTCCCTTGTTTCCCTTCCAATTTGAACATTTTCTTCCTGTTTTTTAAAAAAATTATCTATCATTTTGGTCTCTTCTTCCAGAAAGAATGCAAAGCATCATAGCGCAGTGATATATGCACATTTATGCTTATAGCAGCACAACTTGTAATAGCTAAATTTTGGAAATAGCCCCAAAGCCCATGAACTGATGAGAGGATAAAGAGGAAGTGGTTTTTTAGACAACAGAGTACTACTCTAACATGAAGAAGGATAAACTTGAGACATTTCTATTAAGCGGACACACCTTGAGACCATACTCTTAAATAAATTGTACACATAGGTTTAAATATAATATTGTTTCGCTGGTGCGAGAAACTGAAAGGGTTAATAAAGACCAAAATATCTAATAGATAATGGTAAATAGGAAGAAAATGTGCTTGATTTTCAATCACAGCACCCTTACACCTGCAAGAACATAAAGATTCATTTATGGTTATCATAGAAACCTTCAGGCCTTTGGCTGACTTGAGCTGAGTCAGGAGATTTTAATTTTCTTTTTAAGCGCTCAGGAGCACTGTCAAGGGTCTGTCCCACCACTGTCCTTCCAGTCTTCCTGTCTCTAACGTGCTGTGTTCACACCAGGGACTGTTCAGAGGACTTTCAGAGTGCCAGAGAAGGTGCCTGGAGAGGGATGCATCTGCTCTACAGAGATCTTGGAGGAGCAGTTTTGCAGTCTCGAAGACAGGCCCCGATGCCCTCTAGCATTTGAGTACAAGGCCTCTCCTTTCATGTGCTTATTATCCATAAATATCTTAGAAAAAGTTCAGTGTCACAGAAAGAATGCAAAGATAGTAGAATCAGAACTCTGTTTGGAACTTAACAGCTATGTGACTGAGCCTCAGTGTTGTCAGCAGCTCACAATTCATGAGATGATACATCAATGTAATTGTGTATCTCATATTTAATGTATGCTGTTTTCGTGTATCTCATATTTAATGTATGCTGTTTTCTCCTTTGTTTCTTTAAGACAGGGTCTTGCTGGTCTCAAACTCCTGGGGTCAAGTGATCCTACTAAGTCTCTTGAGTAGCCAGGACTAAAGACATTTTCACCACTGCAAATGGCTAGTCTTTCCATTTTCTACAAGAGACATAGTTTACAATTTACCATCTGGGACCCATTAAGATTTTTAAAGTACAGTGTTGAGATGAACTAATTTTCACAGGCTTCCAGTGTGGATTTGCATTTTTATAAACAAGACACTTGATTGAGATTTGATTAGATGCTTTGTGGCACAGCATGATAAAAAATGACAAGTATGGAGAAAGCAGAAATGGAAGCCAGATGGCCAGCATCTTCTTTGAAATTTGCAACTGCCAGATCATCACTTGACTAAAAGTCTTTCCTTCCAAGTCAGCAATCAATCAAACAGCCAATCATGTGCAAAAACTCAAAAGACCAACCAACACTGTGAAAGCACATTAGCTTTCTGGAAGGCACTTCAAATGTCGCTAGAAAAGCTCAACGACAAGTACTTCTCTTTCAATTTTTAAAGAAATGGGAACCTCACAGAACAAATCCATACACGTCCTTCCAGTAGTCTTCCCTATCTGGATTATTAGAAGAATTGGAAGCAGAGGCCAGGAATTTAGCTCAGTGATTCCGGCGTCTGTCTTGCAAGTGCAAGGTCTGAGTTCGATCCCTGGTACCACATACCACAATGCTGGGCATGGTGGTTCATGCCTGTAATCCTAACACTTGGGAGGTAAAGGCAGGAGGATGCTGTGAGTTCGAGGCTTGCCTGAGATACATGGTAAGCTCAGGGCCAGCCTGAACTACAAAGTGAGCCTCTGTCTCAAAAAAAAAAAAAAAAAAAAAGGAAGTAAACATTTCAAGTACTTTAAATCACTTACTACTTACAAATAATTTTCTCTAAAGTTCTCTTTTATTTATGGACAGCTGTCCCATGGCCAAAATCACCCTGAATTCCTAAACTACTTAGGAATTACTGTACTGATTAGTATTGTTAAAATTCACATTTATTAACAATCACACCTCTTATATTACTATTAGCAGTTCTCTTTAGGGGTGGTCTTTGGTAACAAATGGTAACTACAACGTGCAATTGATTTTTCACCTTTCTAATTCTTTCCCTAACCTTTCACATTTCCATGTTTCTGCAGCAGGTTGAGGCTTAAATAGGCATGTTATTCTCATAGCAGCTTTTCATCAACTGCTCCTATCTTTATATATCCTTAGTGTGATTATTTTTTCTATTCCAAATTTCAAATCAAATACCACTAATAGACTGAGGACTACTTGTAGGGAACAGGGAAAGAGCACCTTACAAGAACCCTGCAGGGGTCCTGGTCTCCTGTGAGCCACAAAACAAGGCAAATTAAATAAAGAGAGGAAATGAGAATTAGAGCAGAAGCTGACGGTTCTGGACCTGATCTATGCTGCTCTGGGCAGCAAAGACGAAGGCAGCCCAAACTTTTCACTATTTATTGGGCTTGTAGGGAGTATTAGAGGACTCAGAGGACAGCAATAATCCTAAATTAACAAGGATTTTACAATGGGAGGAAGCATCAGAAGTCTCAGAGGGTGGTGGTAATACTAAAACCATAAGGATCTTATGTTTAGGAGGATATTAGGTCGATGAGAAGCTTATGATGGTAAAATAAGCAGAGTTTCTTCTTCGAGACAGGTTCTTGCTTTTGTAGTTCAGGCTGGCCCTGAGCTTACTATGCAGCTCAGGCAAGCCTCCAATTCAGCAATCCTCCTGCCTCTGCCTCCTGAGTACTGGGATTACAGGTGTGCGTCACCATGCCCAGTACTGTGGTATGTGCTGCTGATTGCTGGTGGGTATAAGTCACCATGCCCGGTATTGTCATATGTAGCTACTAGGGATCGAAGCAGGAACCTTGCGCTTGCTAGGCAGGTGCTGGAACCACTGAGCTAAATCTCCGGCACAGCAGTTTCATACAACTGTAGATGTGATGAGGTAAACTGATAAGGAATTTGTTCCTCCCAGGTAAAACCTTTTTACTTGGTTCTCAAAGACCCAGGCTGTCTTCTGCTGATGTAATCTTGTCCTTGAGCAAGCACATCATCATGGGACCACCTAGATCTGTTTCGATCAGATGAAAAAAAGGAGTTATGTTTCAGCATACTATAGCCAGCCTGTAGGCTAGAAGACGGGGCCTAATCATAATTTATGAAATGATTTTCCTCCCAAATTATGTAGAATGGTTCCTGACAACTATGCTATCATAAATTGTCCATTACATACATTTTAACAAAAATGGGATATGTATATATTGCCTTTGTGGTTTAGTTCAACAGCATCAAAAATATTTTTAGGAGTGGGCATAGTGGCACTATGGCAGGCTGAATCCAGGCTGGGCAACTGAGTGAAATCTTGTCTCAAAATAATAAAAGGGATGGAGATGTAGTTCAGCTTGAAAGCCTGATAGGTTAAATTTCTAATACCGCAAAAACAAATGTTCAAAAATTCGAGCTTCTATTAAGTTGAAACCTTTTTTTTGATAATACATACTCATGTTTCAATATCTGCCAATCTGTTACAATTTTCAAATTTTGTCCACACTTAAAAAATTTTGGTGCCCTGGGCTTTAAACAGTGCTTTACATGCTGTCTCAACACATGTTGAGAGCGCTAGGTGAGAAGTCCACACCACCTCTGAAGGACTTCTTAAGTCTGAGTCACAAGTGTTAAAACAACACATGCTGCAGAGTTCTGTGGTGACTGTGGAGACTTTCTGGCTTAAACAGGAATTTGATGTAAAACAAGTGTTAGAGAAGACAAGCACAGCTACCATGGTGGCACAATCAAGTGATCAAAGTCCCAGTCTCTTTTCTGCTCTGCCATCCTTGGCATGTAGGTGTCTGTTTTCCTGTTTGTTACTACCTGAGTGAACTATGGTTGCTACAGTCCAGCCTGAGATCCCTACAGACAGAAAGACAGGTGCATGGCAAACATGGGCTCTGGCCGCCAAAGCTTTCTTGGGAATCCTAGGAGCAACTTCAGACTTCATCTCATTGGCTGGATGTGTGGCAAATGGCTGCTACCCATCATTCCTTGAAAATAAAACCTAGCTGGAAGATAATCAGCCTTGAAAACTACAAATGAAGAATGCCAGTGTGGTGGCACACACCTGTAATCACAGAACTCAGGAGGCTGAGGCAGGACTGCTGTTTCAGGCCTGTCTGGGCTACATTGTGAGTTCAAGTCCAGCCTGGACTACCTAGCTACATCCTTTCTCAAAGAACAAAAAATCAATCAAACAAACAAAGCCAGCTCCAGCCAACCTATCCTTAAAAATTACTTAATTTTTATTTTCTGGTACTGGGAATCAGGACTTTGTGCTTGCCAGCCAGGTGCAGAGCCATTGAGCTACATCCCCCCAGGCCTTTACTTTTAGAAAGGTAAAATTATGTTAAAGTTCCACCAGGATGACTAAGTCAACAGCCATGTCTTCTTGCAGAAAACTAGTCTTAGTGAGGTAGGGCACTTCTATGACTGGAAACAAAGACTAGCGGTTAATTAAGTCTGGATACACTGCCAAGCGAGAGAGCTGGGTGGGGTTCCAAGAGAGGAATCACATAGGGTGAGAGTTTTTTTTTTTTTTCCAGACAGGGTCTTGCTATGTACTTCAGGCTGGCCTTTAACTATGTATGTAGCCCACGGTGGCCTGGAATTCACAGAGATCCTCCTGCCTCAGCCTCCAGAGTGCTAGGATCACAGTAGTATGCCATCATGCCTGGCAAGACTGGGGTTTCCATGAGAGTTTGAAGATATGTAAAAAAGTTCTGCACAGCAAAAAGATCTGAAGGACATTGTCTTTTTCATCAGTTGGCACCTTGACCTTCCTGGAGCACCTGTGCGGAGTTTAACATGTTTACAGTTGTAATTTTTACCAGGTCACTCTCCTCGAGGCCATCAGCTTTCTGCTTTCGGGAAGGAGGGCTGTGCTGGTCTTCAGAGACTTGGGTCCAGGAGGGGGCCGTCCAGGTGTCGGACGTCAAAGACACGGTCGCCTGCGAGGCGGACGTCCCTCATCTTTGTTGTTGACGGCGCCTGTCAGGGCTTCAGTTCTCGTCGCCAGCGGGAGCCCACGGGGCTATCGGGTCCCTGTCCAGGGCGTGGGCATGGCCTTCTCTGCACCGTGGTTGGCAGGCCGCCTACCGTCAGGACAGTCTTGATTCGGCACCAGAAAGGGTATCAACTCGGTTCAGGACGATTCGCGGGATGGAGAAGCACTTCCTACCGCACAGAACGACCCCAAGATCCCCCCTTGGACTCGCTCTCCTCACACCGCGGCCTTCAGGGAACCACTACTGGCTGCGGCGCGAGTCGCGGCGCCCCGCGCGTGACGCACTTCCGCCCGCTGCTTCCGGCCTCGGGGGGACACGGGCCCGACTCCACCGCAGCTGCGGGTCTGCGCGCCGGGCGCCGCAGCCTGTTTTCCGTTCTTTCGCCACCTGCCACCGCCGCCGCCGCCGCGGTCGCGCCCGAGGGGTCCGCGGGGCTTTACTTGGCCCTGGCCGGGTCCTCGCGCTGCCCTGCGCCGCCTCGCGAGACCGGGCGCAGGAAGGGCGCGGCCGCGGCGAGGACGCCCTACCGGTCGGCCGGGCACAGTGGCGGCGCGCGAGCCTCCTGGAGCGGGAGTCGCGGCGGGCCGGTGGACGGGCGGGGCGTCGCGTCGGGGCCTTGTTGCGTGTCCGCCCAGACCCTCCCCTCCCATCTTCGCGCCGCCGCCTCCAGCCCCCGCCTCCCTGCACGGACCCGAGCCTGGCGGCGTCCAGACCTGGCGGGGACAGCTGCGCCCTCTGCCCTCATATTGCCATACGGGACCCGGACCGTGCCGCCTCCGCCTCTGCCCACCTCTGGTCCCGGCGATGGCCTTCGTGTCGCCCGAAGCACTTGTGACTGACCTGGACACTGAGTGTTAGGAGCTTACTTCCGTTCCCACCACAGACGCGGCGGCGGGGACCAGCTGGGCTCCTTAGGGCGGATTCGCTGCTTCTCTGGACTCTGGCTTCGGGGGCACCATGGACCAAAGTGGGATGGAGATTCCCGTGACCCTCATCATCAAAGCGCCGAACCAGAAATACAGTGACCAGACTATTAGCTGCTTCTTGAACTGGACCGTGGGGAAACTAAAAATGCATCTGTCTAACGTGTACCCTAGCAAACCAGTAAGTGTACAAGGCTGTGCAAGGCACAACTGCTCCAATCTGCAGCCTTTTGTGCCACGTATCTCCTTTCTTCCTGCTCACCCCTTCCTTTCCTGTAGCAAGTAGGTCTCATT
Organism: Thryonomys swinderianus; assembly: GCA_004025085.1. Taxonomy (NCBI): domain Eukaryota; kingdom Metazoa; phylum Chordata; class Mammalia; order Rodentia; family Thryonomyidae; genus Thryonomys; species Thryonomys swinderianus. Next base: position 2,142 of record PVIC010055019.1, on the reverse strand, counting down.
CTGTAGACCTCAAAGTGATTCCAATTCTGAGGCCTTGGGTGTCTCCTGAGTGTTGCAACCGTCGTTAATATTTTCTGATGAGGTTCAGCTAATTAGTAAGAGTCTAGAAGTATCAAGAGTCACAAGAATTGGCAAGTACGGAGGAGGGACCATTTTCCTTAGTTTCAAGTCAACCTAATTTGAACATGAAATGCATTCTTTTTCTTTTTTTTTAAAAGAAAAAAAGTACAACCCATTTTCATGCTTTTTACTGTTTTTCAGACTAAAATGCCATTTTGCTGTTCAAAACCTGGACCGGAAATTTGTTTACTGTGAAGTTTTTTTTTTCTTCTTGGAAATTAGTATGTGGTTCCTATAGAAATAATGCTTTCAGGACCACTATGTATATTTCAGGGAGCCCAGGTTGTAGGCCAACTGTCTTCCACTGTCACTCATACCTATTTTTCTCTTGAAGAGGACACAATTTCTTTAATTGAAAGGTCCTTTTGCCCCACGCACCATTTGGTACTTCTTTTTATTCCTTTCATATTGCCATATGTAAGGGCTTTACATTACCTGTTTCACCAAACTCAGTATGATTCTGTTTTCAATTCTGAACCCTATCTAGATATTGCAAGTGTAAATAAAATCGGACAGACAGTATAGCTCCATTTCTTCCCAGAGTCAGATGTGAGAGGGTATAGTTGATAATTATGAAGTTTTAGAATAGTTAAGAAGTGTAATGTCATGTCAGCACTATACGTTTTTCATTCTTGAATAACTAGTGTGCAGTTTCTAAACCTTATGTTTAAGTAATGGAAAGGTGTGGATTTTAGGGAGGAGACAGACTTAAGTATGGGTCCTTTAGAAGGAAACTGGTTTTTGTTTGTTCTTGTTCTTATTTTTTTGAGACAGGGTCTCAATATATATTTTAGACCTTGAACTCACAATGTAATCCAAGCTGGCATAGAACTCTCCATCTTCTGCCTCAGTCTCCTGAGCTTAAAATAAAATAAATACAATAATTAGTACATTTTGCAGTTCGTAATGATTACATTCATCATTCATTATGGGAAGCTGCTATATGTAGTTAACACATTCAGTTCTTTTTCCCCCTTCCCCTGCAACTGTGCTTTGTAGGATTTTTAAACATGTACTTGGTTAAGGAAAATCTCCATCTGTATTAGGATACTTATCTGTTAGAGCTGTTTCTGTGTTACCATTTATTTTTGTTTTGCTTTTAGTTTTTGAGACTGGATCTCACAGTGTAGGCCAGGCTGGCCTCAATTGGCATCCTTCCTCCTGAGTGCCGCAATTACAGGTAGATGTCACCACACACAGTTCATTGTTGAAGTATTAAGTTTGGCTGGGCTTTTAGACTCTTAGAATAACCACAGAATTAGGACACTTATTGCAAAAACAGGTTTAGAAAAACCACTCAGTTGGCCATAGCTGTTTATCAGTACTTTGGATACAAATATTTTTAGTAGGTAAACTGAGCTATTTAGTTAGTTGGAATAAAAATCTTTTACTTGAAAGTTTTACACAACAAGTAAAAATTTGTTAAAGAATTTCTGCCTTAGTTGGGTGGTGATGCACACCTGTAACCCTAGTTACTCAGAGAGCTGAGGCAGGAGACCAAAAATTTTGAGACCAGCCTGGGCAACTTACAGAGACCCTGTCTCAAAATATCAAAAAGTGCTAGTGGATGTGGGTCAGTGGTTGAGTGCTTGCTTAGTCTGTGCCAACCCCTGGGTTCGAACCTCAGTACTGAAAAAACAACCCCCCCCAAAATCACTAAACCTGAACTGATCTACAGAAGATTTTATTTTTAATGTTGTGTATTATTAGTTCTGTGCAGTTTTAAAGTGGAAAATAGCTTTTCAGAGTAGTCAGACCTGGAAGTCATAGACTTGTGTAGAGGGTAATGTTTGAAACATGGCTTGTATGCCATTTGAAAGTCCAGTCTTAAGCAAATATCTAAAAATAGGCTCAAGTTTGAGGTCTTAATGTTACATGATTAAACCAGCACAGACTTGATCTGCAGTGTGATAGACTAAGAATTACTCTGTTCTAAACCTTTTCTTTTTGAGAAAGAGCTAAGAGTGAAACTATGTACCCTGAAGGGAGCCTGTGTTGCATCAGGAGAGGTGGATAGTCCGC
>PVIC010055018.1:0-11368 GCA_004025085.1 Thryonomys swinderianus | reverse complement strand
AGTGGGCCCAGTATGACTGGATGTCAGTTAAGAGATGGTGGTTAGCATCAGGGGAAGCAGTCAGAGCTAAGTTCTGAATATATCTAGAAAGTGGGCCCAGTATGACTGGATGTCAGTTAAGAGATGGTGGTTAGCATCAGGGGAAGCAGTCAGAGCTAAGTTCTGAATATATCTAGAAAGTGGGCCCAGTATGACTGGACGTCAGATTGTATGTGATATGTTAGAGAAAGGCCAACACTATCCTGGACTGGTGCCCCACCTATTTTCCAGAAATTTCAGTCTTGTCTCAGCAGCAGCAGGTCACAGTGGCACTGGCAGAGAGGAAGTCTGTCCCCTGTACACCATGCCCGACTCGTACCCAGCCTCTGCGAGGGCCCTGACGGCCTGGGGCCAGGGACGTATCCGAAATGCACGGGTTACGATCCAGAACGGGCTCGAGCCCCGGGCAGTCAGGGAGCGCTGAGCGGAGACAGCCAGGGAGCTCGCTGGCAGCGCAGCACGGCAGACGGGACGGTGCTCTCGCCAGGGAGGGAGCCGCGCCCAGGGCAGCACTCGCAAGCAAACAGGCGCCTCCACGCGTCCTTCATTGCAGACCGCAGAGCGCTGGAGTTGGTGACTCCGATGTCATATAACACACCGCACGCCCCCTTTTCATTACCATGCAGGTCCCAGCTGTATCTCCCAGTCCATCAAGAGGGTCACCGTGGCCACAAACTGGTTCCACGGGGCCAGGGAACGCCATGGGGCTTCCATCCAATTCCACTTCGTCATAAAGTAGTTTGGGGTCTGTAAAGCTATTTGTATACGCTGCCAGGGGCTGTCTACCCCACGCAGTCAGTAGAGGCAGGCCATTAAGAACAGAAGTAACTTTTTGTTTTCACCATAGTGGGCTTTCTATTAAGGTGTCTTATAATGGGCATTAACCACCTATTAATCATCCCATGTCTGAAAATTGTTATCTTGCTATCGTTGTGTCTCATGATCAAATCCTTACTTTTATGTAAAAAGGGATTTATCATAGCCTGTGAAGAGGATTCGATGCTGTTGTTAGAAAAAATTTTATTAGGCCTATGATCATTAAGGGTGTCACTGATAGGCCATTCAGTTACACTTTAACAGTAAGTTGAACCAAGAACCACGGAAGTCTTTTGAGTGTCATTAATATAGTCTTCTTTTCATCTATTGAGTTTATTGGTACATTTTAGATAGACACTATGGTCACATTCAACATTAAAACTTTATTCCTGTACATGACACATCTTGATTCTCATTTTTCCCATTCCTCTGCCCTCCCTACAACACCCAACCCGCTATGTATATAAGCTTTGTTTCCATTTTTTTAAATATTTACCATCAAATTTTTTCTTTTCTTTTTTCACTTTCCCCTACCCACTTTCCTTTTCCCCAGTCTATGTAGTTTATTTTAATCATCTCCTTGAAGTGAGAATACTCACCAAGGAAACCTTGATGTATTTCAGAAGGGGAGCAGGTCACAATACTGTACTGCTTTATTTATTAATCTAAAATCCTGTACTAAACCCTGTTTTTTACTGGGTTCTTGAACTCTCAAGATTGGAGTATTGTTTGGGATATTACAGACTTTAAGTAAACCTTTTCCTCTTGTCAATTATAGAGAATAATCTTTTTTCTTTTTTATTCTACACCTTAGAGGATACTGTCTGGTGAGGAAAAATGGGATCTTAGAGATGTGTTTGCAAAGGTATTGCTCTTATCACTGTATCTTTTTTAACCTTTAGTTGTCCATGCTTCAGGATTTATTTCTATCTCTATAAAGGAGAAGCAGCATACCTGACCTGGATGTAGAGGTATTACAGTATTTAAACAAGATAAAAAATACCTCCCCAGGATGGGAACTGAACTTTAAGGCATAATTAAAAAGGAATGAGGGGCCGGAGGGTTAGCTCAGTGGTTCCGGTGCCTGCCTCGCAAATGCAAGGTCCTGAGTTCGATCCCCAGTAGCCACATATAATGCTGGGCTTGGAGACTCACGCCCACCAACAATCAACACCGCATACCACAATGCCAGACGTGGTGACTCACGCCTGTCATCCCAGCACTCGGGAGGCAGGGACAGGAGGATTGCTGAGTTCGCGGCAGCTTGCCTGTGCACCATAGTGAGCTCAGGGCCAGCCTGAACTACAGTGAGACCCTGTCTCAAAAAAGAAAAAAAAAAAAAAAAAAGGAATGGGTAAAGAGAAAGTCATCCCAGATAGCTTCAGGGTTGTGAGAAATAGTTATCTCCTCTCTAGTGATTCTTTTTATTGATGTGCATTGTCTAGAAAGAAAGCTAGGGGTAAAGAGAAGGACTGAGAGGCATGTGCCAGCATCCAGTAGCAGAAAATTTTTCTCCTTACCTGGGACTTCTCCGTGGAGTAACAGTCTGGTCAGAGAGAGAAGGCAGAGGGCTCCCAGGGCCTTTAGTCTTGCTGGACCAGGTGGGAGGATGGATCTGAACTGGGAGCCCTTCACCCCCAAAGGCAGTCTGACTTTCAGGGGTCACCGTCGTGGTTGGGGGAAAGTCTAGGGGGCTTTGTCTGGTAGCTTTTTAATTTGACCTGGGCTTTGGCAGTGGTAGCAGGTGGGCTTGGTTATTAGGCTGTTTTTAGAATCCTAGGACCTAGGCATGGGGTATATTCCTTTAAGGGTTACTCCTCAGGCTGTGACCTTTTCTCAATCTTTCTGTCTTCTCTGAAATCTCCTTCTGCTCTCAATTATAAAATACTGAGGAAGCAGTTTTTACTAAACTATCAAGTGAGCTATCTGGAGAAAAAGTCAACTTTTATAGCATCTTGTCAAATGTCTGGAGCTGCCTGGTAATAAACTTGTCTTTAAGAACAATCTATCTTCTAGCAAATCAGGAGTGAGGGATATATATTTCCTGAATGTCTCTTGCAAGTGATCTAAGAAGGGAGAGGGCTTTTTTTCCTCTTGATGAATAGTTAATAATTCAAAATAACTGAAGGGCTGGACCCTCAAGAATACACATCTGAAGATGTCTCTTGATGTAATCTCCTGCCTAGTTGGCAGGTCAGTAGGGATCTTGTGTTGAGCTCTGGTAGGAACTGGCTGTTCCCCAGGCTATCTTCTGGCCTTCTAAAGATAACAAGTTGTTTTTTGTCTAAATGTAATGGCAGCTTGTATTGCTATTTGTACCTCATTAGAAATCAATTTCTGATTTACAATAAATATATCTTTATAGTCTAGTTTGTAGGTTTGAGTGAATTCTTTAAAGACATCAATGTACTTATAAGGGTTGTTTGAAAACTTTCTTAGGTCTTGTTTGATCTGTTTAAGGTCAGTGAGAGAAAAGGACACAAAGTCATGAGCACGTCTGAATTCACTGTTTATTTCTTGTAGGAGTGTTGTCCTTGAAGGGCTTGAACAAAATTAGCTATGGACTGACAAAGCTCAGTAGAGGGTGCACTTTGAGGTCATAAAGTGAAATAAACACAACACAGATGTGTAAATACTGTATCATTTCTCTAGTGTGAGAAACTGAAGGTGTAAATGAGGTCCAAACTGTATAATAGGTACTGTGAAGTAGAAAATGTTCAAAGGGAAATGGTAACTGAGTGTGGACAGGGGAAAGCAAAGAAGAGAGAAAAAAAATGATGATAAAAACAAAAAAAAACCAGAAATGAAGAATATGTATACGGGGGGGGGGGGGATTCAAGGGAGAGCAAGACAGTGGGGAAATAAGAATCAAGAAATATTAGGTACAGGTACAAAGTACCTTGAGGAATGTGATCATAGTGCATTCCTAAAATGTACCAGTAAACTTTTTTATTAAAAATAAGAGGGTCTGGGCCGGAGGGTTAGCTCAGTGGTTCCGGCGCCTGCCTCGCAAGCGCAAGGACCTGGGTTCGATCCCCGGTAACCACATATAATGCTGGACATGGAGACTCATGCCCACCAACAATCAACACCCCATACCACAGTGCCGGACGTGGTGGCTCACGCCTGTCATCCCAGCACTCGGGAGGCAGAGACAGGAGGATTGCTGAGTTTGCGGCGGCTTGCCTGGGCACCATAGTGAGCTCAGGGCCAGCCTGAACTACAAAGCAAGACCCTGTCTCCAAATAAAAAATTAAAAATTAAAAATTTTTAAAAATTAAAAAAAATTTAAAAATAAAAAAATAAGAGGGTCTGATATTGAGTTCCCCATCTGAAATAAGAGAAAGAAATCAGAATCCTTTTCATTTTTACTTGATTTTTACCCACTCAAGGCATTCCCCCAAAGTTTATTCCACACCCAGACAGGTGTCTGCCATCTGGAAAGAGGTCGAGAAATTACACTGGACTGCACTAGCCACTTTTCCACCAGCATGCCTTCTTAGTTTCCCGTAAAACTCCTGTTCTTCCTCTGGTAGGTATTCTTAAAGCACAAGTTACAATTGATTTCAGCCATTAACAATCATGTTTAAAAGAAAGAAGCAAGGCTAGAAAATCTAATAATCAACAGGTCTAAAGCACTGCTTTCTAATTCTTTGAAAGACAGTGAGGAAAATAGATCAATGGGCAAATTAAGGTGTTTTTCAGCCTGCAAAGGAGATCATTTATAGTGATGGGCGGTACATGGCTCAGAAGAATTCTGCCCTCTGACCCTAGAGTGAGAAACCGGAAGGCATTCCTGTTATCTACCTAATTGTTAGTCAACCTTCCTGAGTGGCAAGAAAAGGCTTCATGATTCAAGGTCATTTTTTAAATCATTAAGTATCTGAAACTCACAGGTTAAACCTATGCTCATCACCTAGCAACCACAATTCACAGGTTAGTCAAGGCACAACTTACAGTTTTCTATGTGCACATTAGAGGAAGAGAAAGAGTAAATCCCTTTTCTCTTTAGTTAGAATTTTAACACACTGGCAATTGCTATTCCCATCCATGAATGATAAAACATTTGTCATAAGCAGTCTCAGCCCGGCTTCCTGGAGAGAGTGGTGGTTCTAAGGTTAACTCGCAATGAATCAGATCAAAGCTTAGAGGAGTTTTTAAACTAGCAAAAACTTTGTCAAAGCTTCTAGAGAATTACTATTTTTTATCTGTGTCTGGTCAGGAGTCTACCTTAGTAGCAAAGAGCAAACAGTCTAAACCTACAGCTCAGCTCTTAAAGGAGGTTGAAGAAATGGCTCTGACAACATCCCTTCAGGTCACTCTGACACAGAGGATACAGAGTAGGTAGAGATGACAGGTACGTGGAGATTTTCTGCTGATTACTAGATTGGACTATCAGGACCGAGCTTCCACTAAAGCACCTTTGGATATCTGCCAGCATAGCTCCAGCCACGACCCCTCAGTTTTCTCCTCAGTTTTGACTAGTACCAGGCAGAGATCTGTCTCCAAAAGGGAATCTAGTTATCTGTCTGGGGAGCCACTGGCACCAAAAGGGACGGGGACTCACCAGAGGGGACTTGGAGACACCTATCCTCCATTTTGAGAGTGACAGTTGTCCTAACGGCAATTATTAGCTGGGAGAGTAATGTTTGTTTTTGTTTGTTTCTATAGAAGACTTTAAAGTATCAAAAAGCCTGAAGTGTCTTTACCCAGGATGGTTTCATTAAAAGACCCATTTTATATCATTTTTAAATTTATTTGTAATTGCTACGGAAGTATACTAAGTGGCACTCTGACTTCAGTCTTGACAAGTCAAAGGAGGAATGCCAGTAAATCTAAATGTAACATATAAATTCACTATTATTTTAACAAAGACAACATATCATATTAGAAATAACTGGCAAAAATTTAAGAAATGGTGCATAAAAGTTAAGACAATTTTGTTTTGTTTTTGTTTTTGTTTTTTTTGAGACAGGGTCTCGCTTTGCAGTTCAGGCTGGCCCTGAGCTCACTATGTAGCCCAGGCAAGCCTCGAACTCAACAATCCTCCTGTCTCTGCCTCCCGAGTGCTGGGATTACAGACGTGAGCCACCACGCCCAGCAAGTTAAGACAATTTTGATTACCGGGATGAGTCCTAATCAAGCATCTATGAAACAAAAGCCAGAATCTATGAAACAAAAGCAAACCCTCACTTCTGTCCAGTTATCTTGGTGGAATCTCCAAATGAGATAAGGCCTATGATACATGGATTTCTAAGGGAAGTAGTATAACTTCTAAGGGAAATATTATAACTCAACCTGGTTCACATCTAAAATGTTGCATTTGTTTTCTCTAAGGAAGAAGATTGAATTCTAGGAATAAAAGAGGTTAGGAGGAGGAAGAATTTATTGAGAGAAACATAGCTTTTGTCTAAGACAGAAGAGGGGCCCAAAAGCAAAGTCATGAGGTAAGGCAGGTACACAGTGAGGCAAAACTGTAAACAACTAATAAGATCCGATGGAAAATCATAAGGCATGAGGTGAGACAGAAGCACTGCAAAATAATAAGATTACAAGTACAATGACAAGGATTTCTGGGAAGGGATGGGACTTCACCTGAGAGCGATAGGCCACGTCTTAGTTCCCCACCTAAGTAACTGATACCTACTTAGAATATCAATTATCCCTGTCCATCCTCAGGGCAAGTATGTGGCTACAGTCCTTCCTCTTTTCTTGAGGCCGGACCTTCAGGGACAGTGTCTCCAGCTACAACTGTCTTCTGTACTGACTCCCTCCAGGGTTTGGCCCTGCCTAACTGTCTATGATGTATCTAATTAGCAGCCATCTATAATACTATCTTCAATTTTTCTAGCATGAAATCAAGGAGTTTCTTGATTGAAAGAATTAGACCTGGTGTCAGAATGCGGGATACAGAAAGTGCCAGCCGTCAACCTCATGGCTACTGGGAGCTCTCTTAGAATCTGCTCTGACTCTGCAGAACCCTCTGCTTTCCCCTCATTGAGCAAATGCAAGACCTCATTACCTTTTTCACTGTCCTGTCCAGCTCTTTGTCTAGGACAAGAGGAGCCTAAAAAGAAACTTTAGGAGCCCGGGGTGCTCCTGGACCCCGGAAGGAGGAGTATCAGTTGGTTTTCTGTGTTGCTTTTTAGTGTCATATATTTATGAGAGATGGTCTCTTTTTCTCCTTGGGGAGAAAAGGCCTAAATGTGCTTTAAAAAAGAAGAAAAAACAAAAAACTTGAGTGGTTTCACTATTGTACTAAAGACATGTGCACCAATAAGAAGAAACCTTCAATAGCAGCTTTTAAAAAGAATCATTTATGCATTCACACACGAGACCACTTACAATTATCTTTAAGCAATGTTCCAAGTAACGAGGACATTGTTAATAGGGCAATTTAATAACATCAGTAACTGCTGGCCTCATTGTTAAGACTATTGATCCACTCATCTACAAAAACAAATCTCCTTTTACACTATTCAGGTTTGTGCTTTATGACTGTATTTGCAAAGTTTTCATTTGCTGTTTTTGCATAACAGTAATTTAAATGTTTTCCTTTACATTTTAGCTTTCAAATTTATTTATGCAGTTCATAAAGGCACTTCCTGTTGTTAAATAAAAACCAATTATGGAACTACTACACAATACTTATAATGTTTTTTCCCAAATTATTTTTTGTACACTAAGAGCATTAACCTAGAGATTGGATTCCCCCACTCACAGCTCATCAATATTTAGATGGCCTGGGCCCGAATCTTATCTTTCATATGTAAATCAACCAAGTCTCGCCCTCTCTTCATCTGTCCCAGACAAACCCACTGTTCCTCTGCCGCGAATCACCGCAGGGCCTAGTGCCAGGCAACTGCAGGCTACTCCCATGACCCTCCATGTGCGGGGATAACACATACGCACCATCCGTCCCTACCACCTGTCCCGCCTTGCTCTGCCGTTCCGACAGAAACCCCAGTAAGGCCCTGAATCAGACTTTTCTCTCACTCTCACTTTCTTCTTCTTGATGAAAACTTGGAACTTCCCTGGTACTAAACCCCTTCCTGATCTCATGAGGACAAAAGATTTCCATCCCAACCTTCTTCTCACTTCTTCCAAGAGCCGCATGGCCTTCCCACCTTCCATGCAACATTCACTTTCCTAGGACAAGCAGTGTGGGCCACCTGACATTATGAGTAAGGGGGACGGAAGGCGTATGAATAAGGGGGATGGGAGGCATATGAGGAAGGGGGATGGGAGGCATATGAGGAAGGGGATGGGAGGCGTATGAGGAAGGGGGATGGTAGGAGGCGGAGCCAACAATAATGTCTCAGTAAGGGTTTACGCGTGGCAAGTTGCTTAGGGACACTGAAAGACTAGATTTCTCCTAAAAATTACTCGTGTGTAAAAGAAAGAAATACAAACAGGAAGTACAAATTAGAACATTATTTTAGAATTGAGAACCTATATTACATAATCAAAAAGCTGAGTATCTTAAATATCTTAATTTTTTTCTATTTCTACTTAAATTGAATGCTAGAATAATGAAGGCATCAGTGTGGTAGATAAGAATAGAGATTTTTTAAAAAGAGTGCATAAACTGCTACTACAGAAAACAGGATAAATTGATCCATTCCAACATCTTCTGTTTCCCCTCAGAACACCCTGCCAATAGCAACGTGTCTACTTTCGTTTCTACTTTGTACCAGTCTACAGTTGCTTTCATCCTATTTTTTTCAAAGCAGAATAGGATAAATTATGGTTTTCTTCAGTGAGTACAACCAGTCAGTAGTATTCTCAGAGTCCCAAAAGAACTTAGTGTGTGAGAAGCATTCACGGGCACAAATCAAGTACCGCACACATGACTGTGGTGAGACTGTGTCTCAGGAGGAAGACAGCTCTGGTTGGGAATGATTATAGAAGTTTCCAGTCCCGGAGATCTTCAGGCAGTTGGAATAGCGCCCTGGTGAGGAATCCCTCCACCCACTCCTGTTACACACATCCAAACCAGAAGCGTCACCCTCGGGGAGACTGGGGTGAACTGTCGCTCCTTCACCCACACACACTTGGCAAACAGTTCTGGAGTTTCTGCCATGTGCAACGCAATCCAATAGAAAGTTTGCATCTTTGTGATGTTGCTATTGTGACAAAGAAACAGACACACAGACATCGATCAGCGTGATGGTGTGATTGTGTTGCCCTGGTTGTTCAGAGGGGCCCGGGGCGCTGAGGGAGCACGTGCTGCCTGGGCCACTGAGACGCCGCGCTGGGTACCGGGCCTGGCCCCCCACTTCTCTCCAGCGCAGCTCCCTGCTCTGTGCTGGAAATTCCTTTCCCACCATCACGTTCCTGCCTTGGAACCCACAGACCATCGACTGAGCGCCCCAAAACGGACCCAAGTGGAATCTCTCTTCCTTTAAGCTGCACAGATCGGGTTCCATATCCCTGAAACAGAGACACTTAGTAGCACAATCAGAAAATATTTTAAGACACTACAGGACGGGGGATGCAGGTCACTGTTCAAGCAACATGAAAGAAAATTTATAATTTCTAAGAGTCATAACACATGCAGAGAATTTAAGACTCAAGACTCAAGAGAGTGAAATTCGGGGGTTGAGGAACGAACTGGCATAAAACAGAATGTTGACACAGAGCAACTCTCAGGAACAGGCATCTGAACTGTGATGACACGAATTGTAAGGAAGAGGCAGCGAAGTGAAGACTGGGGCGGGAAGCCTCGCTAGTGAAGGCAGGTCTCCCACCCGTATTACCTACACTGGAGGTCAAATCTGAGCTCAAATCTGAGCTTCCAGAATGGTGATCTGTGGCAGACGGGAGTGAACACAGCAGGGGTTAAAAAAGGAAAAGCTAGAAGCAAAGTACAATACACGGTTGTCCTGTGATATTCATCACTTAGAGGTATACATCATTTTTTCCCCAACATAACAAAATCTATAAAAGTCTCCTACACGAAAGGGTAGGGTATTTGGATATACTTGACACAGATCTTCCCTTGCATTCTTAAATAATCTCTAGTTTACTTTTAATGTATACTGCAATGTAAAGTAAATAGTTGTGCCGGACGTGGTGGCTCACCCCTGTCATCCCAGCACCTGGAAGGCAGAGGCAGGAGGATCACTATGAGTTTGAGGCTTGCCTGGGCTACATAGTGAGCTCAGAGCCAGCCTGAACTACGAAGTGAGACCCTGTTTCCAAAAATTAAAAATAAATAGAAATAAAAAGTAAACAGTTGCTATACTACATTAAGATAAATGACAAAAAAATACTGTATGTTCAGGACAGACACATTTCTATCCATGACTGTTGAAATCAAGACTACAGAGAACAAGCTATACCTCATCTGGGGGAGAAGTAGGTGAAAGACAGTGTACATGGCTTTCATGTCTTTCTCCCCCAAGAAGCACAAAACCTGGGCTAACAGATTGGGAGCTTCATGAAGCCCTTCCGTAAAAAAAAACAGAGACAAACACAGGAAAGATGAAGAAACAATTCTAAATAAAATGTATGTTTTGTTTACACAGTTTAGAAAAGATGTCATTTTCTAAAGGAACAGGTCTGTCCCGTACCTCTCTGTCCCTTGTTTTTGACCTTTTCCTGACTCCTAAGGCGGGTGCTGTCCAGGTGGGCGGTGGGGCCACTTCCTTCCACTCGCTTGAACCTCGCCCAGTCTCAGGGCCCCCTCCTGGCACCACGGCCCTTGTCCGAAAGCTCAGCCCACGGCCACAGAGACAAGAAACACACGGGCCCCCGAACCTGCCCCCGAAGACTGCCAGTGGCCCACAGCAGGACACACTTCACCAGAGCCTCCCGCGTGACCCGCCTGGAACCCACCGAGGGGCACGTGCGGGGCCTGCGTCTCACACCCCCAACTGCGACAGGCCTGTCCTTACGGGCTGTGAGCGAAGCCGCGGGCGCAGCGCGGCGGGCCTGACCCGGTGTGTTGTCGGCCGGGCTCTGGGGGGCCCAGGGCTCCGGGGGGCCCAGCGGAGGAGCCGAGAGCCGAGAGCCGAGAGCCGGTGCAGCGTTCCGGCCCTCGACACTCCACGCCCTCCACTCTTGCGTCGTTTTCCTCTCCTGAGCTAAACCCTCTCTCCGCAGCGGACCGTCACTTCAGTGAGCTCGGCGGCTCTTGCCCCGCAGGGTTCACCGTGCGCGGTGCTTTGTGCGTCCACACAAGGCCCTAGGATCCCGCCCGGGACCGGTCGCCTCCAGGAGCTCCTTTCTGCGGTCCCAGAACCACACAGAATGGCTTGTACCTTCGCAGACGAGGACGCTTCGGGAACGTCTGGAGCGGGCACCCGGACCGGGGAGAGACGCGGTAAACCCGCACGGAGCGCGCTCCGAGGTCCGGGAAGGACGCCGGGCGAGGCGGGGTCTCAGGAGCGCAAGGCACAGCTGCCCGCACGGGCGGGGCTGAGCACCCGACCATTCTGAGCCGTTCCGAAGGATCACAGCGTCCCCGTGAACCTTTGCCACAGTATAACCTTTGCCGGGTTTCACTTTT
>PVIC010055017.1:0-11367 GCA_004025085.1 Thryonomys swinderianus | reverse complement strand
TTGGGATTACATTTCTGCTTCTCTCTTCTGTTTCCTTCTAAGTATTTTCCCATTGAAAGCCAAAATATGCTGGAAGGCAGTAAATATATAAACACATTTCTCTTAATCATTTTAAACAAAATTTATTGAGTTCCTTGTGATGTTTAGGTTGATATGAAGACTTTCTTGAGAAGCACATTTTATGTTATGCCTTTCTTCCTGTTTGTAGTTTTCTCTTAACCCAGAAACATTTTACTCACTCTACCATCTTAAGAGATATATTTTAATTGTTATCTTTATTGGTACATTGCACATACATGTCACATCATGATAAGACAGCTCTCTAAGATAGCATGAGAAGTGTGAATTTGATATACAGTAATATTTTTGAAAGGGAAGTAGTATGTTATTCCTCCAGGGTAAAACATATTTCTGGTGATAAGTAAAAGATCTGAATAATCTATAAAGATCTAAAGAAAAGAGAAAAAAATTGCCACTAAGAACTTATAGGTAAAGAGTTTTCTTCATAGAAAAATCTTTGAATTAGGAATTTTTAGCTGTGAGCTTTAGAAAAATCAGTACTTTTGATGAGTCAAAAATGGACTTAATTGTAAATGTCTGGTTAACAAAAGCATTCTGAAGTTCATTTTCATATTAAGGAAAATGTTCATAGTGAAAATTTAGTTTTATCCTTGGAGACCCAGAAGTCTTCGTGTATAATCCTGGTGTAGAAACTTTCAGCCTGTGAACTCTAGAGCAACTTCTGTTACATTTGTAAAACTTACATTATTGAGTTGTATATTTCCAACAAGGTTTTTGGTATTATTAAATAGTAATACATGAAAATGAGAATTGACCTGTATCACATATTGGTTAAAATTCCCCAATGTTTTGTGTGATTGTGAGCTGTGTATATAATGTACCAATAAAGTTTACTGAATAATGCAAAAAAAATAATATATCAGTAGTTTTTAAGTTATTACTGTTACAAAGTTGACTAGTGGAACTTATTTCTCTCCTGTTTTTGTTACTTTTCTCACCTTTCCTTAAGCATCATTCCTTAACATATCCAATGCCTACTCACTAAAGACTTATTATGAATTTCCTTGCTGACTGGCACTTAGGTGGGCATATGATACTGAATATTTCAGACATCTGACCATCATGAGTGTACCAGACAAGGAGGAGACACAGCACAGTGGAGCATCAGTGATGACAGCCTCTGACCTCAAAGAAGATAAAAGCCAATGTCCTATTCTCATATATAGAAAATGTCTGAGACTTCAAACCTCAAGGATGATTCTCAACAATTTCAGAAACAACAAAGACAACAATCACAAAGTCTCAGAGACTAGTATTAATCCAATTATTAATAATGGTTTTAAATGTCAATTTTCTAACCAATTAAGACAGAGGTCATTGGTACAGTTTAAAAGGAGAATAGACACTGCTTTAAGTACAAGGACAACAGTTTAAAAATAAAGAGAGAAAATTGAGGACACAGTACTAAATGAAAGAAGCCAGTGATAGATGGGAACAAATCTTGCTATTTCCCTGCAATTTACATAGATTTTTCATCTTCAGAGAACTAAAACCATCATAGAGAAGCCATATATCTGCACCGATGTTTATTGGAACAGAGTTTATAGTAGCTAAATCTTGGGAAGGGCTCAGATACCCATCAAGTGGTGACAGGATACAGACCTTTCTTTCTTTCTTTTCTTCCTTTCTTTCTTTCTTTCTTTCTTTCTTTCTTTCTTTCTTTCTTTCTTTCTTTCTTTCTTTCTTTCTTTCTTTCTTTTTAAATAAAAGGAGTACGAGAAAGAATGATAAATTGGAGATATTTCCATCTCAATGGATGCATAGCAAGGCCATATTCTCAAATGAAATGAGTAGGACACATAAGTGTAAATACCAAATTATCCCTCTGGTGTGAAAAGCTTAAAGTGTAAATAAGAACCAACAGATATGATAGATATTGTGAAATAGGAACCAGAGATTCCAAGGGGAAAGATAAGTAGGAGAGTGGGGGAAAAGAAAGAAAGGAAAGGAAAAAATATGGGAACAAAGTAAAAAACAGAAACAAAGTTTTGTAAATAGGGAAAGAGGAGAAGAAATGAGAAAAGAAACAAGAACTAAGACATATCATGTACAGGCATAAATTTTACTGATGAATATGGTCATTATATATACCTAAAATGTACTCATACAATTAAATTTTAAAAGATTCCATATGGATCCTGTTACAAGGCATCCACAATCATTAGAGACATAAAGTAAAATGATGGTAACCAGGAGTTGCATCATGCATGATGGAATCCTGGGAATCCATGGTACCCTATGTCTATGGTTGACCATATTGCACTTGGAAATTTGTTGGGAGGATGAGTTTTATAGGTTCTCATCTTATGTAGTATTTTTGAAACTTTTTAAAATTGAATTATTTATTGGTACATTTTGTATACATCTTACAATCACACACAACATTGGGGAATTTGTACCAGTATATGACAAAAGTTAATTCTCATTTTTACCCACATTCCTACCCACCCACACCTCCCCACCCACTATATACATGCTCTTTTATTTTCTTTCAGAATCATGATTATTCCTTCCCTTCACTACGTTCCCACACAAAATTTCCTTTGGAAATTTCCCAATCTACAAAAACTGTCATACTTTCTAGAGCTCATTTACATCTGCAGGTGCTGATATCAAAGAAAAGATCCAGTATTTGCCTATCTGTCATCTATTTATTTTACTTATTAGTGTGTCCTCCAGGTGTATCCATTTGCACACAAATGAATGAATCTTGCCATTCTTCATGGCAGAGATCTGTGTGGAGATTCCTCAGAAAACTAGGACTAGAGGTCCCATTTGACTCTGCTATCCCCCTGCTAGGAATATACCCAAAGGAATTTAAAAAGTCACATTTGAAAGACAGATGTACACCCTTGTTCATAGCAGCTCAGCTCATGATAGCTCAATCTTGGAAACAACCCAAATGCTTATCAATTGGAGAGCGGATAAAGAAGATGTGATTTTATTTTTTTTTGAGACAGGGTCTTACTTTGTAGTTCAGGCTGGCACTGAGCTCACTATGTAGCCCAGGCAAGCTTTGAACTCAGCAATCCTCCTGTCTCTGCCTCCCAAGTGCTGGGATTACAGGCGTGAGCCACCACACCCAGCAATGTGATTTTTTTTTTATAAAATGGAGTATTATTCTGCCATAAAGAATGACACATTTAAATAAAATAAAACCAAAATAAAACTTAACATTTAAGCACTACTCAAGAGAAGACTATAGTAATTATATTAATTTCATAAAAAACAGGAATCAGAATGATTTGGGATAAAGAGAATGTTACACACTAATATAGATGGATTTCTTAAAAAGACACTAAGGGGCCGGAGATTTAGCTCAGTGGTTTCAGTGCCTGCCTCGCAAGCACAATATCCTGAGTTCAATTCCCAATAACCACATACAATGCCGGGAATAGTGGCTCACGCCTGTAATCCCAGCACTCGGGATGCAGAGGCAGTAGGATTGCTGAGTTTGAGGCTTGCCTGGGCTACATAGCAAGCTCAGGGCCAGCCTGAACTACAAAGCGAGACCCTGTCTCAAAAAAAAAAAAATGACACAGAAAACCCTAAGTATTGTTTGTAGCTCATAGAATGTCAAACGCTTGAACCAAAAATGTACAGATTTGAACTTAGAAACACATGAATTTAC
Source organism: Thryonomys swinderianus (assembly GCA_004025085.1). NCBI lineage: Eukaryota > Metazoa > Chordata > Mammalia > Rodentia > Thryonomyidae > Thryonomys > Thryonomys swinderianus. The sequence continues at coordinate 7,655 of PVIC010055017.1, read as the reverse complement.
TACTAGAGCTGGAGATATCAACACATCTCAGTCAGTAATTGACAGAAGAAGCAGAGCAAAAATAAATAAAGATAAAAAAGCCCTGGACAACATTATAAGTCAAATAGATATCTTTGACATCCAGAGACTATCCATCTCAAACCAGCATAACGTACTCTTTTGTCAAACTATCATAGAATGTTCACCAAGATAAAACATATTCCAAGCTGTACAGAACACATTAATAAATTGAAGATTATACAAATCTGGCAAAGTACATCCTCAGTTCAAAACTTAATTATTCTAGATATCATTGCAAAAGCTAGCTAGAAAATGCCTATTTGAAATTTAAGCAAACAATTTCTGAACAATCTATTATTCAAACAAAACCCTCTGGAGAAATTTAAATAACATTCTAAACTAAATGAAAACACAACTTATCAAAATTTGTGGTATGTATTTAAAGTAGTGCTTAAAGAGAAATTATAGTGTTGATATATATTATGAAATAGGAAAAATCGAATGTAAAAAAAAAATTGTGAACTTTTACTTTAGGAAACAAAAGAAGGGAAAATAAAGTGAACCAATTTTCAGCACAACAAAGGAAATTAGAGTCTAAATCAATAGATTTAATTTTTGTTTTTTTGAGACAGGGTCTCACTTTGTAGTTCAGGCTGGCTCTGAGCTCACTATGTAGCCTAGGCAAGCCTCAAACTCAGCAATCCTCCTGTCTCTGCCTTCCGAGTGCTGGGATTATAGGCGTGAGCCACCACGCCCAGCTAAATCAATAGATTTGAAACAAAAATCAGTAGAGGAAATCAAAGAAATGAACATTAGTTAACTGAAAATGATATTGAGGTCAGGGATGTAGCTTAGTGTTGCCATGATGCCCTGGCAAGAACAAAGACCTAAGTTGAATCCCAGGTACCAAAAATAAATAAATGAAGAAATAAAAAGATATAAGAAAATTAAATTAATAAAACTCCAGAGGACCTATCCAAAACGAGAGAGGATGTGGATGTTTTTTGAACTACAGGGATCAATGCCTACACCTGTACCTTGTGAACAACGTGGAAAGCTAAAGGAGTCTGCTCACATTCAAAACTTTTCTATTTGTATGCAAAGTACATCATTCTCAATGCAGCACGATAGAAAGCTGGAAGCCACAGCTGAGAAAGAACTCAGAATAATTATCAGAAATGATGAGATGTTGCAGGATGGGAACCCAAGACTTCTGTCTGACAGCTTCCGGTAGGGTGGATGTGCACATCCGGGGTTCAGGTGGGGAGACATGCTGCTTCGGATCACACCTGCAGGATTCTGACTTGCAACTGGTACTCCCCTGGGCCCTGCGGTGACAGCAGGAAGGGGAGTCCAGGGGCACTTTCAGCGCCTTGTGTTCCATCACCGGCAGACAGGAAGGAGAATTGCCACCGTGATGGGGAAACTGACCCTGGTTATCTGCAGGAAATAATGCTGCTGTCACAGGTTGGCGGTGGGAGGAGCGGTGCGAAACTGAGACTGCCCATTTGAGTTGCTTTCCTGATTCTGTTTCCCAAGTGTGAGTTGAACGGCTGCTACAAGCGTGAGTGAGAAACAATCGGTTGCAGCAATTCAGACTCCCTCCAAGACGAAAGCTGTGTGACACCACGAGGCGACATTCCTTGACCAGAAGAGGCAGCATGTGAGGGCGAGGACGACCTAGAACGGCACATGGAGAAGGAGTGGATGAGTCAGACAAGCTGGAAATATTATTCATCTTGAATAAAATTCATGAAGAAAAATATTACTCATCTTTTTGTTCAAAAACTGAGAAATTCACTCCTCGAGCCTGTGTAGATGCTTGAATGCACAGCGTGAGGGTAGAGAGGAAGGTCAAGGGACCTTTGTTGAGATGTCCACCGCGGGAGGACATGTCATTGTGGTCCAAGGACCCACTGCAATGCGGGGGCTGGCACCGCTTGACCTGGGCAGCGCCTGCAGTCAGAGAGCCTGGAGTTGGCAGAGCCTGGCCACTCCCGCCCACCAGGGGCATGCCCACCAAACGCCAGGCCACTCCCCTCTGTTGCCCAATATCACAGCAACATAGCTTTTTACCACGTTTTTCTCTCCCGCTGAGCTTCCTTTCTCATTGCCCACTGCCACTATATCTTTTTCGCATTCACGTCTGTCTCACTAGTTTTCCTTCAGGATATCCAGACAATTTTAAGGGAAATATCCGTAACATTCACAAAGCTATTAATAGAAAGTACAGTAAAGAATTAAATCATACTTCTGTCATGAATAAATGACCACGTTTTTCAGAATCTTCTTGGGGGAAAATTTCAAGGAAAAAAATAGAAAAGAGAAAATCATCTATTTATTTAAGTGACAATTTTTTTTTATCTTAATGCAGATGGAAACCATTTCAACAGGGCATGAAGAATCCTACTATTCAAAAACATATTTTTCATGTAATCCCAGCATTCGGGGGAAGCAGAGGCAGGAGGACTGCTGAGTTTGAGGCTTGCCTGAACTACATACATAGTGAGCTCAGGGCCAGCCTGAACTACAAAGTGAGACCCTACCCCTAAAAAAAGAAATAAATACATAAATACATCAAGAAATAAATATTTTAAAAATTAAAATATAATAAAAACATATTTCTGTTCTTCATTAGGTAAGTTTTACTTAAACAAATTAGGTTAATTTGTTTGGTAAATACTCCTTTTTGTCCAAAAAGAACCATCTTAAATGAAACAAAAGTAAATGTTTTCAGTGTCTCTTGAATACTGTGCAAGTCCCATTAATTGTTTCTCCTCCATCACCACGTTGCCAAATAGTGGTGTTGTCACAGGGCATCCTCGTCAACACGTCCTGTGTAACTAGTTGGAACTGTATGGCCCATGCTTCTGCCAAGAGCAAGGGTGGGGTACAGTCTGCAGCACCCTCTTGAAATGACTGGAGCTTAGTTATGGGGAAGGGCATCTCTTACTGTTCTTCATTCTTCTTTACTCTGTCCCCTGAGTGTTCTCATCATTTCTTCTTCCACCCAAGGGTGTTTCTTTTGTGACCTCAAGCGAGCCGTTACATGTGAAATTTTTCTTGAGAGTCTCTGGAGGTGAGTTTTTCCTGCAGGGCGCGGCTTTCCCTCACGCGTGTGCTCCCCTGTGGGGGCAGGGGGCGAGCCCGCGGGGAGTGAGGGGAGGAGCCAGTTTCACTGCTGTATCCCAGACTAGGCACTAGACTGGTCGAGACTTTCTGCGGTGGTATTGCTTTTTTTTGTTTGTTTGTTTTTGTTTTGTTTTCTCTCTCACCCTCTCAATTTGAAACCAATCAAATGCAGGGGTTAAATTCATCATTTTCTATCCAGAGTACATATTCCTTGTATTTTCACGGTGAAGTTTATGTGCTTTTATACAGTTTACAGCCCCATTTAAGTACATGTTCCTTGCTTCTGAGACTTACTCTGTTGCTGCTACTATTTCTACCCTCAGACAAAAATATAGAGGAGCCCCGAAAAACCTTCTTGGCATTTACAGTTTCCAAATAAATCTATTAAGACTCTCCTCATGTCTTTTATTTACAAACACAATTGATGCCACTCCAGAGGTTTTCCCGGCAGCTGCTAGCTTCCCTCCTTCCCTATCATAGATGTTTTATGGTAGCCGTATTTCTTTGACCAGTTTTAGTTCCTCCCACCTTAGAAATAAAAGTTTTCACTGAGATGCCCATCAGATAAAATATTTCCCACCAGACATATATTTACTCAGGTTGCATTAGAAAGGTAAATTTGTGTCATATTGTAGACTATAAGAGATGCCAGTAGCAGTAAATCCCTGTGACAAAGCTGAAGTTTGTATGTGTGTGTTAAATGTTAAATATATGACAGTGCATCTCCTTGTTAGTGTGAAACCCTTTAAAGTATCAAGAACTATTCTTTTAAGAAAAGTCCCCTAAATAGAAGCAATGTACTCTCTTTACACATGTTGCCCTTTTAAATGACCCTAGGAATGTACAAAAGTGAGCCCCAGTCTGTTAGGATTCACCATGACACTTCTTTTTAGCTTTCATTCTTTTGCTTTTTCTGATTGTCTCAAAAACATAAACAATCAAATATTTTTAAATCTACATAACCTCACTAGTCCTGATCTTAAATAGGCAGATACTGATTTTCATTACCTCTTTAGATTACAGCATAATTTCAATGAGTGCAGTTCTTTTAGGGTTACACAAAACCTGACATAAGTTATGGCTTCGAGCTAATAATAATTTATTAATTATTGTCAATTAAATATAATTTGCTTTGAAACCTCTGGACATTGGATTTCTCTTTCTTTCAAGCTTTGTAATATTTTGATGAGAGCTATTTTGTGTTCAGGTTTTATGCATAAAACCCCCATTTTCTGAGTACACTTATTGTTTTGACTTCATTTTTTCTCAGCTTTTAGCCTGTGAAGTCACATCGACCATGAATTTTGAAAACCACTGGTATTCACCAGGGCAAGTTTAACTTGGAAACCCAGTTGGAATATTTACTGGAACACAATGGGAATAGTTGCACACAAATACTGTGATGGCGGATTTGAAATAGAAAAATCTACACACCACAATTTAATACAATAGTGAACTTTGCTCACATAACTCAGCTAATCTTCCTTAAATTCCACATTGTATCTTAACTTTTGTGCAGGAAAGAACATGGCAAGGGCATGTTACATGGGTCTGTGAGAATATAGACAGATGTGGAGAACCTCACGCCTTCCTGTGAAGTTGTTTCCTCTGCTTGTGTGTGGGGACAGATTTCTAATGAATGGATTTGAAAAAGATGAACACGAGGCAGTAAGCATAGAAAAATGAAATATGGTATTAGGTCAAGTGAGACATATTTATCACAATATCTGTAATTTATACAACCATCATCTATATGCCGGATGATGTGACCACAAAGATAACCCCATAAAGACCAAGCTTTTTAATCCAGGGACTGGCAATACCAATCAGACTGAAGCTGTAACAGCGGGTGCTAGTTTCACTTTGCCCATGACAACTTTCAGTTTTCTCACATAAAGAAGCATCAGAAGATAGTGTCAGTTTCTACAAAAAGGTAACTGGTAGGCAAGAATATACTTTCATACTCTGAACTTTTGCATCCGGGATGTACCGAACCTGTGAAGATTTATATTTCCATGTATCTAATTGTACAGGTGGAGCCACAGCTGGAGTGAAGAGCCCTAATCTTTAATGATGAATTTCACTAAACAGTATGTTTTATGGAACCATGTATTTTCATACTTTATCTTTTTTCTTTCTTTTTTTTTTTTTTTTGTGACAGGGTCTCGCTTTGTAGTTCAGGCTGGCCTTGAGTTCACTATGTAGCCCAGGCAAGCCTCAAACTCAACAATCCTACTGTTTCTGCCTCCCAAGTGCTGGGATTACAGGTGTGAGCCACTACGTCTGACACTGTGCTATGTGGTACAGATTGCTGGTGAGCGTGGGTCACCCTGCCTGGTATTGTTGTATGTGGTCACTGGGGATCAAACCAAGGACCTTGTGCTTGCCACAGGTAGGCACTGGAACCACTGAGATAAATCTCCAGCCCTTTTCTTTATCTTTTATATTTATGTATTCATTTATTTTAATAATGATGCTTCTTTGAAAATTTGTAAAAATGACAGAGATTCTACAGTTCTTTTTTCAGATTATTTTACTTATTGCTTTTTTTTTTTTCTTTCCAGTACCGGGAATTGAACTCGGACCCTTGTGCATCCAAGCTTGGCGCAGTACCACTAAATGACCAGAATCAAATCCCTGGCTGTACTTATTGCTTTTTAAGTAGCAGTAAGTTCTTTTTCTCAGCTGATTTCGGATCAGCATGCCACAGAATTGTATCTCATTCCCAATTAACACAACAAGAATTGAAGAGATGGTGTGCACCCCATGTGCATATGTTCATATGTGACTTTTTTATGAAAACTATTTTAAAAACTTGAATTTTTGGTGGGCATTCCTAAGTAAAATGTTTGCAGGTGAACTGGGTGGAAGTTGATCACTTGCAAAGCTGTAATCATGTTTGTTACTCTGCTCTGCACAGTAGACATCAAGAATTTAGCATCTGCCCCACCAGAAAACATCTTAGTCTAGAAACCAGGTATACACCGCACATCTACTGCAGACAGTAGTCAAGGTAAAGCCTAATACCCCACACAGAACTATAATTTCTGAACTAAAACCCATACCAGGACATACAAGGCTTCCATGACACCTGATGTCTTCTCAGATGATGACAGAGAAAAGGAATCCAGAAAGGCTTTGCATATTCCATGGAACTCCTGAGCCCAGAAATGATGCTGGACATGTGTATGCATTCTTTATAACCGCATATGACATGGATTTACCTGATTTCACCTCATTGTAAGAGGTAGGAGTACAGTATTCCCTGGCTCAGAAGGGAGGGTAATCACATAGAAATGATCATTGCTATCATAACTTGCTGTAGTTTTGAGAAAAAGTAGGTGTGCTATTTTACTTTAGGGTATGGGACAGGGCTAAGTAAAAACACAAAGAGGAAATAAACAACTATGAATCTTTTATGGGTAATTGGGATTGTAAATATAGACAATGCAAAATAACAGAACATTGGCATTTTTCAGGGAAACAGTAAAAAAGAAATATGGACACTGCATGGCTGTGATTTATTGGTGTAACTCAGTTTACAGAACAGGTGATGGAGGAAGAAATTAGAACATTTTCAAATGGCTTCATGGCAGTGTACTTGCTTCAGCAAACAAACAAACCCCCCCAAAAACAACAACAACAACAAAAAAAAAAAAACAATGCAAAGGCCATGCACAAAACTTTATAATATCCACAGGTGGTGCACAATGTCCAAACACTGAACAACAAAAAATCTATTTAGTGACTCACCAATTTCTGGAGTTCAGATTTAGTCTAGGGTTGCAGGAAGATGGATGAATAAAGTCTTTGAGAAACTAGACATTGTTCTATAGAAAACATATGAGTCATCTCTTATATTTTCTAGCACTCTAAACTGATTTGTTGGTGTACAAAAGTGAGAAAAATCAAACACATGAATTCTCAGATCCCCTCTGATGCTTAAACTTTATGTAAATCACTTAGTACTAAATCACTTAGTACTCATAGAGTCTTCCATACAGATCAGGTGCAGTAGTTCAAGTATATTTAAAAATTTTACTTTCTAGTTTTACTCCAACACCAACTTTTCCCTCTCTCTTCCACTCTGCAAAGTTCTGACCTGGCTTTTTCTTGATAACCACTCTTTAAAAGATTGCCACCACATGTTAAGCAGGCTTGTTAAAATCATTAGTGCCTAATTGAAACTTTCTCCATGAAGCAATTAAAATAAATGAAAGGACATTTGAAATAGGAAGAGACTGAAAGTGTACAGCTGTCCAAATAATATATTGTTGGCATAGGACGTGCACAGTCATGAAGCCCTCCGGGGTTGTAGTCTCAGTGGACAAGATGGTACTCATCGTGCTTTAAGTAGAAGATCCAGTGTTTAAATTAGAAATTATTACCAAGCTCTGATTTTTCATGAGGTTTCAAAACACCAACTTGTTCTATTTCCACAAGATCATCTGAAAAGTTAAGTAACAAACAATTTTGTATCTATTCCAGTAGCCCCTGAAAATTTAATTGCAAAAGATGTTTTA
>PVIC010055016.1:0-11362 GCA_004025085.1 Thryonomys swinderianus | reverse complement strand
AAAAAAAAAAAAAAAAAAAAAAAACAACATCTCTATCGGACTGTTCAAAAACAAGGTAGTAAAATGCATTACTATTAAAATTTGTTTGCAAAGCTCATGAACTAATAATGGAGGTGGTACTTGATATAAAAATGATACATATCTGCTGACACACAAGATATTTTCCAGTGGTATACTTTGTCAGAAACGCAAGAAATAAAAAATAGAACAGTAAGTCAAAGGATATACTCCAATATGTTGAACCTTTGATGAAGTATTTCTTTTCTCTGCCTAGGCATAATTTTTTTTTCACTGTGTAACCTGAAGACTGTGCAGCCACAGCTCAGGTATTTTTTCTCACCCAGAGGATCCCATAGCTGGAGCATCTTTTGCAAGAAACCTATTCCAGACTAAATGTTTCAAGCTTTTTCAACCACCAAACCAGCACCAAGAATAGGTCAGCACCAAGACTGGTTTTATTAACACTGGGAACATAGCACCAATCTAAGTATTTCCCTATGATTTTAAATTGTTAGGATTTTATCCTGTGCATTATTACATAGTACAGTATTTTTTAATTGTAGTAAAATACATGAAATTTGCCATTTTAAAGTATACAAGTCAGTAATAGTATATTGCTGTGCAACCATCACTGATTATTAGTTCCATAACATTTTCTTCACTTTAAGATGAATCTATACCCATGAAGTCCCTCCCCATTCTTCCCTTTGCGTCTCTGCTTGCCAGCTTCGATGGAATTACATAGTCTATCTGGCTTCTTGCACTTACCACTTTTTCAAGGTTTACTTGTTTTGCACGTTCTAAGTACTTCATTCCTATGGCTGAATAATATATGGATATACCACATTTTGCTTATCTACTCATCAATAATGGACATTTTTCACTTTTGATTACAAAGTGCTATAAACATTTGTAAAGTTTTTGTTTCAATAACTATTGATATCAATTCTTTTAAGTAACCAAGATGGAAGTGCTGGGTTACATAATACTTCTTATATTGCTGAGTTCAAATACTGTGTAGTACTATCTAAGAAGTATTTTGGACTCCAGTAATTTTATATTTGATATAGACTACACGACTAGTTAACTACAGTTCTAGCTCTACTTCTTTTGGCCCTCATTTCATTCTAAGGAAGGTAACAAACAAATGTAAATGTGATTCTCAAAGTTATGCACAAAAATTATCTGGGAAGACTTTTTAAAAATCCAGATTGCTGAATCTCATGGCTAAAGAGTCCAATTTGGTTGGTCTCGATTAGTGATTTGTATTTTAAATAAACACCCTAGATGATTCTTATGGAAGTTTTCTGAGGTTTTCCATAATTCAGAAACTCTTGTATCTGACTACTCTCTTTGTTAAAATCTAATTTAAATGAATTAAGCAGAGTGCTGAAGTAGTATAATGAGGTTTTTCCAATTTTCTTGACCTTCAAATAAACCTTGCAACTTAGATGATGAGTATACTATGGTATGGTTCATTTGCTAGGATAAAAAGGCAATCTCTACAGTAGCAACACTTTCTTCCTTTTAGGAAAGTTTGACCAAGTACTACCATACAATATGAGAAGCAAAATACTGTTGGACCAAATGTCATTCTCAGGACTCTCACTGTACACATTAGTAACAGTGATAAGAACCAGCAACTTGTGACTTTTAAAAATGTAGCCAATCTCAGTTCACTTTGATAGTTTTTAATAAGTCTTATTCAAACAGAAACTAGTGGCCAGACACGATGATTCTTTATAAAAACACAATTGCTTAATGTGACTTACTGAAAAACAAAAATCTTATTTCCCCCAATTTAAGGCTTCACACCTTAAAAAACTGATACATTTATTTTTAGATCCAGCTGTGTAAGCCCAGCAAAGAAACACTTGGAAGGTGTTTGTTTCCAACTATTCTAATTAATGTTAATCCTTAAATATACAAAAACCACCTTCAGCAATTATCTTTGTTTAATTATATTTCATAGGACCTCGCTGAGCTAAAATATTTTTCCTTTGTGTGAAAAAACAAAAGCCCTATAAATTACAATGTGCAAAACACTATATAAAAGAAATCCTATAAAAATTACATCAGGCAGGCTGGGGATTTAGCTCAGTGATTCTGGTGTCTGCCTTGCAAGTGCAAGGTCCCGAGTTCGATTCCCCAATACCACATATCATTGCTGGGTGTAGTGGTTCATGCTTGTTATCCCAGCACTTGGGAGGCAGAGGCAGGATTGCTGTGAGTTTGAGGCTAGCCTAGGCTACATAGTGAGCTCAGAGACAGCCTGAACTACAAAGCAAGAACCTGTCTCAAAAAAAAAAAAAAAATTACATCAGGCTCCTTTTCATCACTAGGACAACTGCTACAGCTTTCTCTGAATTAGACTGTATCTGCCTGAATGCATCTTCTTTGTAGTGATCTAAATTTAGGTAAGTACAAATCACAGCAAAAATTAAAGTTTTCATCTTTAATGAAACAACTTTGGAAATAATGTACATTTCCATGATACCAACACTATAGTTTTTGGAATCACAGTAAGATACACAGAATTATATCCGTCATCACCATGAATGCCAACATTTCAGGCAGTTAATTTCTGTTACATGGCAAACAAGATTAAGAAAGCAACCATCAAACAAAAGAGACCCATAGCTTCAGACAAGGCAAATCCCAGGATAGCATATGAGAACAGCTGCTGCTTCAGCGAAGGGTTTCTAAAAGAGATACAACACATGACTGTTACTTTGAAATACTAATTTCAACATTTTTGGTAAAGTTAAAAAATCAAATTACTTGTGAGGGTATTTGCACACTGCAAAAGTCTACTAGACGAGTAGATCTCTTTTGCTTTCTTCTGCTATTCATGTTCCTTTCTTTCTAATCCTAATCATATGGTATAAGAAAAGGAAGTGTCCCTTGTATCAATTTAAATGGATCTTAACATTTTTCTTACCCTTCTAAGTGAGGTAATGTATACGAAGCCCTGAAAATATAATCCAAGACACACAGTAGGCATTTAATACAAAATAGCTTTGGTTATTTCACTAGTTTTCTAAGTTTCCAACTATTATAATTTTCACTATTTAACTTACTCAGGGAGAGAAATGATTACCTGGCATAACCAATGATAAGGCTGCCAAAGACTGTCCCAATACCAGCACCAGAACCAGCCACTCCTACTGTTGCAGCACCTGCACCAATGAATTTGGCAGCAGTATCAATGTCTCTGCTGATTGCACTGGTCTGAAATTCCCTTCGGATTAGCTGACACACACCATTCTGGGCCCCGTTAGATACCGTAGAGCCCTAGAGAACAGGAAATAAAGGCAAAGGTTAAGTTAGCAATAAGAGCTATTTTAAATATTATATACTGTCAAGATGATAACTATTGTGGCTATATGTGAATGGGTAGTTTATGGCACAACAAAATTAAGGCTTAGAAAAATTATGATCTCACAGAATATAGATAATTTCTGCATATATGAACATGTTTTTCAGTAGGGTTTTTTTTTCTTTTGGTTACTGGCTCTTACCTTAAATATATGCAATTTAAAACTATAAACTTCAAAATACTGACTACAATATTTACTGGCTTACTCACGTGCTAAGTTTTAAATACAGAAGTTCCTCTCATTAGGCCATCCTCTACCTAGTTTTTGAATAAGAGTGAAAAAGGACTGCCCTCAAATCATCCATTCATGAGATTTCCCTTCTCTCCTCTACTACAAGCAAAACTGCAAGACTTACATGGTAGTATTACTTAATTTCTACAATTATTGCTTACCTCTCCAGTCCTAGCTGCTGGCCAAGATAACACTGATGCAGAAATTGGTCTGTAGGAAACTCTGGATCCAGCTCGGATCTATTAATAAAAAATAATTCCAAGTATTAAAAATACAGCTAAGATCTCAATGTACCAAGAATTCTACAGTAGGCAACAAAAAGAACCTTGAGTATAATAAATCATCTTGGCTACTGGTCATTTTCAATACATGAAGCTATTTCAATAAGATTTTATGCTAATGAAATTGCAAAGCATGCTACATAATGTATTTCTAGTACTCTCAACAAAAATTCTAATTCATTACGAGAATAAGCATTGTTATTACATTTCAATTACAGTATCATAATTCAATGAACACCCACACGGACCAACAAATGCATTAGCAGTATTACTATAAACACTGTCATTTAAATAGCGCAGTAGTTAAAATGTGCTACTACTATCCCAAAGGTTATTCCTAGATGCCCATTAATCTTAAGATTTTTTGAAAAGAAGCATAAGCAAATCTGCATTAGTGAAGATCAGTGAAACAGTCTCATCACAAGGACATATTTCAGCCTAGCTTCTCTGCCCTTGAGTGTCCACTACACTAAGGTCACAGAAAAACCTCTTTAGAACCAAGACTTGATTTTCTATGACAAATCCTCGTGATTTAGATTTAACCGAAAGCTTCCAAAATGGCTATGGAAATACTATCCCAGAGCCAGTAAGCAAGGCTCTGGGCGCCTCTGCCACCTTCCTCCGCCCACACTTGGTGAGGCAAAGTCCCTCCCTCTGCAGCAGCGCGTTTGACCTACAGAGTGGCTGTGGAGGCTGCTGCGGAGAACTAGGCCTCAGCGACCCCCTCGCTCTCCACATACCCCAGCCTTGGCGCCGACCCCAACCCACACGGAGGCTTTGGACGTGGGGAAGAGGGGAGCTCTGGAATGCGGGGCACGGAGGGCTTGACCTACACCGAACCAAGGCTTGACCGCCAGGCCTTGGCTGCTCTCCTTCGCCCTCATGGAGGGAAGATCAGAGATGTCCCAAATTAGAGGAGGGAAAAAGGGCATTGGGTGAGAGAGCGAGAGGAAAGCCGTTCCCAAGAGGGATGTGCCCCGCCCGCGGGCTGCCCCATTCAACAACGTGGACGCTGCAGGCCAAGAGGCGCGGCCCTCGGGTCCCCGGCCCAAAGGAGCTACGCACCAGAGCCGGGGAGCAGGCAAGCTTGGCGCAGGCGAACATTTTAGTCCTTGGAGGGGCGCGGCTGCAGGATGTGGGTGACAGGCGACGTGGGCTCCTCTCCCGCTTCCTCTCTGCAGAGGCAAAGAGGCTTAAGGTCACGCGTCCTCCAGGGGCCTGTCCTTCCCACCCAGGCCCCGAGGGCTCCCGTGCACGGCGTCAGCTCGGGCCGCGTGCCCAGCGAGGCGCCAGAGAATGAATGGGTCTCTTCGGGCCACGGCTCGGCCAGGGCTGGGCCTGGCTCCCCGCGCCCTCTACTTACCTTTCCGCGAGGTGGCGGCGGCAGCGGCGGCGGCAGAGGTCGAAAGAGTGGGGCTGGGCGCGCAAGCGCAGTCCGGCTCTTATTCGCGCCGTAGCACCCGGATGGAGAAGGCGGGGTGGCGGATGTACTGGGAGGGAAGACGCTCAAGGTCACTTTGTAACAACTTTATTGGTAACTACCGGGTAGGACAAAGACAGGTACTCCTTGTTGGCGGGCAGGAACGAGAAAAAGAAATCAAGGACGAGCCCTGGCAGAGAACTGAACAGGTGTTTCGCCTTTGCTCCGAACTGGCCAAAAGATAGTGGGCCTTTTTCTTTAACTTTACACTCTGGGAGATTTGGCAGTATACTGGTTGCTATTACTCTCTCCCTGATCATTCTCCTGGGCGGGGCGGGGTAGGGGGAGAAGGGTTTCATTTCCTATTTGACAAGAAATTAGGAACCCCAACAAAGTGAAGAGATTTCTTTCAAGGAATCCGAAAGAGGATTCCATAAATGTGGCTAATCCTTTAGCTGAAAGAGGACCTGATCCAGGACAAACTGAGGGCTGAGCGAATGTATAGACCTAAGGACTATGTGACTTTGGGCACAGGGTTGCCTTTGAATAAAGTAGGGCGGTTAACTTTTCTTCTTCCTCTATATTTGGAAGAATTAAGGAATTATACTAAGTCTTCAGCACAAAATCAATAGCAATGATTATTGAGAAGGCAAGAGAGAAGTTAGAGTCCATGGACTCCATGCCTATGGCAAGGAGAAACAGGGTGTTTCTGACCTGCTGGATTAAAGACTGACCGTGGCCATGCCTCCCTTCATGGTGCTTGAACTGGAAGCAGAGGACGACGCCGGAGAGATGAATTCAGACCCCTCCGCACATGTGCAGTTGGGCTTAGGTTTCCTTTTTAAGACTTAGATATCATTTCCCACAAAGAGGCACATGGTAGTGATCTAGACAGTCAGTTCCAGGAAATATCGTGTATTGTAGAATGTTGAGGACAAGCAAGACTTTGTGGGAAGATGAGAAGACTGCAGATTGATGCTGGCCCATGAGGGCAGGGTGTACCAGGTGAGACAGGCAGACAGGAGAAAGAGAGCCCAGAGGGAGTCAGGATGACCCAGTGACAGACAAGGTAAGAGGAAGCCTGAGACTGAGAACTACCAAAAAGCCAGGTCCCAGGAGGGTGACATCATGGCCAGGGCCCTGGTGGCCTGATGAACAAGGGCCCCAATATAAACTAGTGGGATCCTCCTGTGAGAAAAACAAGGTGATAGAGAACCAGCACCACCAAGCTTCCATTCATACCCTTCTGAAGAATTCCTTTGTTCTACTTGTGCTGATAATTTTAGAAAAAGTATAATTAATGGTGTTTGCAAAAGTATGCTTGCTACATAGCCTGAGTTCTAAGGAGTTCTAAGTTAGGGCCACTTCTGAGTTAAACTTTCCTGCTTTTAATCTCATAGACTGATCTCAACTTGGCTCAGAGTGGTGCAAGATGTAATCATTTTTGTATATAAAAACCCCTAGACATGGAGACACTATTGCAACCGACACAGATCCCCTCCTAGTATTGAGAGCTTTCTGCTTTTTGCTCCATAGTAAATGTCTTTTTTCATTTCCCTCTTGACTCTCTACCTTGTAATTATCTCTGGGTTGAGAGAACAACCCAGGAGATAAATGGTAACTGTACTATTCTAGGTAGATGAATTTGGACTTTGCTTGTTTTGCCTTATAGAAGGAAGATGACACTGCCTTACGTTGACAGTAAATATTTGTACTGAGGAAATCTGAATATAAAAGGTACCTCCTGAGAAGACTAAAGTGAGACCATCAAGATGACCAAGGCAAGCATGTTAATGCGAGCCTGCAATCCTGGCACTCAGGAGACTGAGGCAGGAGGATCACTGTGAGTTAGAGGCCACCCTGGGCTACATAGTGAATTCAAGGCTAGACGGTACTGCATAGGGAGACCTTGTCTCAAAAAACAAACAGAAAACAAGCGAACAAAGAAACATGAACAGGGCCTACCTGAGAAGAACCTAATTTTCTGTTTTTTTGTGGGTTTGAAGACAGTTATGAGAATCATAGTATGGTGATATCTGATAAACCCGAGTGATAGATCATGGTTATAGGGAGCCGTAGAAAGTGACTGAGCTGAGGGCCTTCAGATGAAACCCTGAGTAATATGCAAAGCCTGGCTCAGGGGACATTATGCTGTTAAAGACACCTCTTCTATCAGCTCATGACCTTCAGCTCAGGAGATTAGGGACACAACACAGGAAGCTCTGTGTGTCCTTGGGAACTGCAACATACCTAGCTGTCCTGAGAATGTCTTACTGTACATGTTGTCAACATAATACAATAGAGTTTGTTCTCCCTGACTCTGCCCCTAATGTGCCTCCTTGAAGTTGTATAAAATAAAATTGTTGGACAAACTCTGCATCATAATCTTTCCATCAGAGGGCTGTGTTCCACCTAGTCCCAGCTTTTCTTTTTATAAATGTTTCTGTGTCTTTATTCTTAATCTCCCATCACTTTTCCTCAGGGAGTCAAGCAACTATATAGGCCATAACCCACAGGGAAGCAAAAGAGTGGGGTAAAAAGACAAATATGGTAGATTGTTTCCAAATATATTTTGGAATATCAGTCTGAATTTGAGACCGTGGGGGACTTTTTGGCCTAAACCATGACATAGCTCCTTCAACCTCTCCTATCGTTATATGATTTTTTTTTCCCATAACCCTGCCACTCACCTTATCAATAAGAAAAATTCCTTTCTTTTAAAAAGTCTAGATTGGCTATGTGACTTGCTTTGAGCAAGAGGATTCATTATAAGTGACACTATTATTTCAGGCCTAGGCCTCAAGTTTTTTTAGCTTTCATTTTCTCCTTTGTGGAAGTTGGTCACCATATCAAAATACATGGATGACATTTCTAAATGATCAAGGGCCACATCAACAGAAAAAGAAAAAGAAGAACTGGGCATGGTGGCTCATGCCTGTAATCCCAGCACTCGGGAGGCAGAGGCAAGAGGATTGATGAGTTCCAGGCTTGCCTGGGCTACATAGTGAGCTCAGGGCCAGCCTGAACCTCAAAGCGAGACCCTGTCTAAAAAAAAAAAAAAAAAAAAAAGCGAAGAAAAAGCTTCATGGAAGACACCTGAGGCCATCTTGGATTATCCTGACCTAGTCAAGAATTCCTAGGCAATGCCCAGGGGATAAAACTCTGTCGTCCCCCTTTTAGCTTTATCCAAATTTCTCACTCACAGAGCCAAGGGCAATGGCAAGGCTATTGTTTGGCACCAGTATGTTTTAGGACAGTTTGTTACAAAGTAACAGATAACTCTCAGAAGGAGCTTCTTAGATTCTCTTACAGTTAGTCAATGATAAGAGTTGAAGTTCCTGCCACCTCTCTAAGAATGCTTAGAAAGGAGATAGAGTCAAATGGATCATTTATTTTTTTCTATTATCCTTTGTTTTTCCTGCCTGGTGTATAGACCTGAGTCTGGAGGTAAAGCAGCAATCTTGCAACCCCCAGGACAAAAGTTACACATGATGGGTAGAGAAGCTGGAAACTAAATAGAATTATTAATGAATTAATTTTAAGGCAAGAGGTTGCTTTGCAGTTCAGGGGAACACAATGTTTGGAGGTGGCTGTCCTCTTCAATTCTTTAATGCATTTGAGCTACTACCAGGCAACTTGTTCTCTCAAAAGACATCTTACATCTTATGTTGTTTGACGGTCTTAAGGCTCTCATCATTCTCTGAATCACGTCCAGCTTCTGAAGTCTTACCATAGTAAAATATTAACCTCTTGGTGCTTGCTTCAGTGGCACACACACCAGACTTGGAGTGCAGCATGGTTTCTGTGAGAGAATGACACACACATTCGTCAGATTTTCCATATTATTACAGTATACTACCAAATTATACAAACGTTTTTCTTACATTTTAAAAACAGAAAGTTCGTAAGTACTAAGTAACCTAGGAGGAAAGAAAAAGTTTAGAGGGAACAGGAACAGAAGCTACAGTTTTTGACTAGGGTTTGCTTTGTGGGTTTGAATTTGGAAATGTGCAGGGCAGTTACAAAAGTTAATTTTTAAAAATCCCTAAAACTTGAGAGTAAATACAGCAGATACATTTAACTGTATGTAGCAGGCAGTGTAATGATGAAGTGTAAACAAAAAAGGGACTCAAAGCCAAGTTGCTGCTTACCGTGCTCGTGGCACACTGGATTCCTCGCTGTTCTTAAATGTGCCAACCACACACTGCAGCTCAGCGGGCTGTCTGCTTTGTCCCTTCTCCCTGGAGTGCCTTTCCCTGCCATCCCCTGGGCTCACACTTTCACTTCATTCAGGTGTTTGTCAATGTCACCTCTTAAGAACAAGGCTCTCTACTTCCTTTACCATTTTTCTCTTTCCTCATAGCTCCTCTTGCTACCTGGAATCATCTTAGTTTACTTATTTGGTGCTCCCGTTAGTTTCGTTCACAAGTGCAACAATTTTATATTATTTACTGCTATATCCACATAGTGTAGAAAAATGCTTGACTGGTTGACAGGCACTCAATAAATTTTTGAGAAATGAGGTTGGAGAAGGAAAGGAGAAACTTTACTTTTTTTTATACACATCTCTGTAATATTTAGTACATTACAGTGAGCATTAACAATTTTACAAACCAGTATATTTGAAATGTTTTAACACTTTAAAATAATTGATACAATTTATAGTATTATTCCTTTTGTGATGTTTGTTTGGGTTAATTACACCAAAAGAAGCATGACAGTATGTTCACTTTCAATTCTTGCTTAAGCACTTGGTGTGTTTCAAGCAGTCTCCACATTTAGTATTGTTCAGATTTTATTGAAACCCTTTATTTGTGGCTAGGCTATCCCTATATGAAAGCACTGTGTGTATTTATGTTTGGGTGTACATATATTTTCTATTCTGTATATTTGTTGGGGTTTCCAGTATATAGGGAAGTGTTTGGGATTTTCAGTTTTTTAAAAAGAAAGTCAATAGTTAGCATAGGTTCTTATTTTCCTTCAAGAAATTAAGTCCATCTAATAAGAGATAGAAATTTCATAGACTTGCAAAATGTTGAGAGAGATTTTAATATCAAATGTTTCCTCTGTTAGTCCTGGTGGTCATAGTCCCTCACGGGTCCTACTGTTAGTCCTTGGGCTATGTGATACATGAGGTAGATCTATTAGTTAGGAAACTCTACAGTTTCCATATTGCATAAGTACACTATGTTGAGTAGTACTTGAATCTAGTTTTGGATCATCATGGCCCTGTGGAAAAATAACATTGTTACACAGGACTAATCATGTTTTTCTTGACATGTTTTTCCACTAATAATATCAATGAGTTATTCCACTAGATGGTTAGTATCATCCCTATGCTTACACATCTCAGTCTTTTGAGAATTTCTAACCTATAGATTTTGATAATTTAGTTTCTTATTTTCCCCAACCTATGTAACTTGACTTAAATTAATGATGGATATGTAATAATTTTAAGGGAAGTATTGTTTTCCGTAGCAAAGCTTCAAGGAGACACCTTCTACAAAATAGAGTATGTAAGAGGAAACATCAAGATTCAACAATGGGCTGAATTAGGATGTTGTTGAAATTGCCTTTCTTCATTTGAAACATAGGATACCATAGCAGAAGATGCAAGTTTTAAATGTAAAAACATATTTGAACTTGAAATAGCAGAAGTCATGGTCAAATGAATACTTACGGTCAATAACTTTAGGAAAGTAGTAGATGAAGGGTTAAATTTGGAAGGTCTTATTTCCTTTTCAGATGAGAACATTCCAATTTGCAAAGCCACTAATCAGAAAAGCTTTTGTTTTTTCTGACACTTTTTTTTCAGTTTTATACAACCTTAAAGGGTAAGTCAATCATCTCAAAAGAATGGCTTCCTGTTCATGGTGACCTTGTGTTATCGAAGGCCCTATCAGTTGTTCCAAATTGTTCTTCAGTCAGATTCTCTTTGCCCTTCTTAAGGTAACCTTCTCCACGTGTTCTAGTAGAGAACTCCTGCCAGAAAAAGAAGCCCAAGCAAATCCCCCATAAGACTATAGCTTAAAAAAAAAAAAAAAAAAAAA
>PVIC010055015.1:0-11361 GCA_004025085.1 Thryonomys swinderianus | reverse complement strand
GCCCGGCACTGTGGTATGTGGTATTGATTGCTGGTGGGCGTGAGTCATGACGCCCAACATTGTGTGTGGTTACCGGGGATTGAACTCAGGACCTTGCGCTTGTGAGGCAGGTGCCGGAACCACTGAGCTAACCCTCTGGCCCCTATTTGAAAAGTTTTTAAACATATGTTCCTTAGTCTCTGAAATACTGAGCTGGAACTGAGAGCTGTGCACTCTCATGTAACTTTTAGATAAGCATCCAGTTTTGAGAAGCCTATTGTACAGAAAATTTTTTCCTTTAAGTTAGAGGTTATTTACATTTATTTATTTGTTTGTTTGTTTGTTTATTTATTTATTTATTTATTTATTTAGCTAGCAGTACCAGAGATGGAACTCGGGCCCTTGTGCATCCAAGTTTGGTGTGGTATTACCACTTGAGCTAAATCCCCACCCCTAAATATGTTTTTTTTTTCCTTTATGTTAGAGGGGTGTGTGTGTGTGTGTGTGTGTGTGTATTTGTAAAGGAAATTTTAAAGCTAACAAATCCGATTTATTGCTCACATGATATGTTCTAATTATTATACTAGGCACTGGTGAGACAAATCCAAAGGTGAAAATAACCTGGTCTCCCTTGCATGGTTCTAGAGTCTGGACAGTGGAGGAGAAGAAATATTTATATAAAATAATTCTAACATCATGTGACTGCTGGTATAATATAAGTGTATTCTGAAAGGAGCACAAAAGAGCAATTGCCCTTAAAAAGTGTATGTGGAATAGACTGGCATTGACTAGTGCTAACTAAAATGAAGTATGCATCTAACAAATTCTCTGTGACATTGATTTGATGAAGTTAAGTATTCTGAGAAGAACAGAATCATGCGCTGGGATCATCTGATAGGACTATCCCATACTACCCAGAGGGACCATCATGCATGTCCTCCTGATGATTCAAAGGTGCCTGGCAGCAAACCTTACAAGTATCAGCCTGGTTGTGATGCATTAAACCTGAATTTATCCCATCCATGCTCATTTCTTTGTGTGCTTTATTCCCTTTGCTGCAGATTTTCAAGTTCAGCTACCATTAGATGTGTGGATACTTTGGAATAACAGATCATTACAGTTTTCAAGCTCCTAACAAAAGATATTTTTGAAAACACTACCATAATCACACACACTCTCTGCTCTGCTTGAAATTAATTGTACATGTAGTTGACAGGAGAGAAGATAAAAGTCAATAAAAACAGAATTATTTATTAAAAAGATCTAATGTTACAAGAACAGTACACAGAACGATATTATCTTACTGTGCCTTCCACATGTTATATACTATTATATATAGTATATATACAGATTGTATACAATATATTTAACAGTTTGACATGAAATCCACAATACCTTCAGCTGGATATTCAAAACATTTGCCTTCAAGAAATTTCTAATTGTGAGGAGTGTTACTTTTTTCATAGTTCAATTGATATTATAAAAAAATACAGCCTCTTTAGTGATTTAAGACTGTGATACTATCCCAAACAAGAAAAAGTTTACTTAGTACTGTTGCTGAAAAATAATGTACCAGGATGAGGAATGCTATTTGCTTCTACGAAGTAACAAACATGTAATCCATAAGTACATAAACATTGGAACTTGTTCTTTAAATAGATTTATGATGCAAAATACATATTTTGTGCATGTTGATTAAAAACATCCCATATCTCTGATTCTTGTTAAGAATAAAACATCAGACATTGCATATATAGATATTCTGTCAGATATGTACCATCCATCAGCTATTTGGAATTACTTTTTAATTTAAATTTATGATATACTGACATTACTGTATTCAACTGGGCTTTGTCCTGTAAGTGTTAGAAATAACATGATTCTTACAGTTTTTCAGTGTAGTTTAGAGTATCATGGAAAATGAAGAGATGGCTTAATTCATCAAATAGAAAAAAGTTATTTCCACTTTTAAATATTCTTCACTTTTTTTAGATGCACAATTTGTTCTCGCCGTTTATTACACCATACTTGGGAGAACTCAAACTTTGCCTGCTAAACAGCATCCACTATGCAAAGTCCAGCCTCTTCTGCATCATTCATGAAAGGCCACTTGTTGTTATTGTTCAAGGCTTAAATATTCACCATCTGTAATATTTATTCAAATAATCTCTTGACTCACGTAGTCTTGTAAATTACTTGTTTATTTTGGGTTGTCTTGGTTATAATTTTCTCCCAAACAAATGAGTAATCATCATATATGGTTATATTATAGCTCTGAAAATAAACTGTAAGGGTGTTTAAATAAAAAGTTCAGTTGTCTTTTGATTCCACAAGATGAGCCCACAGAGCCAGCAGTTTGATTTCATCCCTGTTGTTTGGCTTCACTAGGGTTGCAGATGGCCTGAATGGGTTTGCACTGTACAAAGGAAAGCGCTAAAGGGAGCAACTGCGTTTTGGCATCATGCGCACTCTCACCTGGAAAGCTAGTTTTTCCACACTCTTATCTGGGAAAGGAAGTTGCTGTAACTAGTTTTTTTTTTTTTTTCTTTTTGAGACAGGGTCTCGCTTTTGTAGTTCAGGCTGGCCCTGAGCTCACTATGGAGCCCAGGCAAGCCGCCACGAACTCAGCAATCCTCCTGTCTCTGCCTCCCGAGTGCTGGGATTACAGGCGTGAGCCACC
Source organism: Thryonomys swinderianus (assembly GCA_004025085.1). Taxonomy (NCBI): domain Eukaryota; kingdom Metazoa; phylum Chordata; class Mammalia; order Rodentia; family Thryonomyidae; genus Thryonomys; species Thryonomys swinderianus. The sequence continues at coordinate 8,702 of PVIC010055015.1, read as the reverse complement.
ACGTCCGGCATTGTGGTATGCGGTGTTGATTGCTGGTGGGCGTGTCTCCACGCCCAGCATTATATGTGGTCACCGGGGATCGAACTCAGGACCTTGCGCTTGTGAGGCAGGCGCCGGAACCACTGAGCTAACCCTCCGGCCCAGTAACTAGTTTTTCATTCATCTTCATGGCCATCTACTCTGGCCATCTCATCAAGTAGAAAATTTTCCCCTAGCTTCCCAATAACTACTTGGGACCACTTAGATTCAAGTTGCTGCCTCAAAATAGCAAGTAGGTATCAGCTCCTAAGCCACAGAATAAAGCACTGCACATGGGGCTGCATTAGCCGAGCCCTTCTACTGATGCCATGTTTCCAAAGATTCATCTTAAAAAACAATTTATGCAGTAAATCGCTTTATTTCAGTAGTTGACCAGAATTTATAAGTGGTGTATGACATATAAAACTGTCTAAAATCAAAATTTATTTGCTTTGAATCATTTTAATCCCCTGACTCTATGTGTGCATAATTATTTGGATGGCAAAATTTTACTGTGCTTAAAATTATTTTCAATTAAGACAGCTTTGTATTTGATTCAGCATCTGTTTGGAATTAGAAGAGTAGGTAGAGAAATGGGAACCTGTTCCTTTTTCGTTGCATTTTTAAGTTAGCACCTGTGGCAGCATGTCAGGGTCAGCAGTTGTTAGTGATCATATATTCTTATGACTTCAGGTTATCTTTTGTTATTAAAAATAAACTTTTACCACCTTTGTTGCTATGTAAAATAGTTCTTACTGAAAAACTGTAAGTTCATTTGGATTCACTATTGAACTTGCCCTAATAAAAGCGGCTTACTCTCTGCCCTAGTAATTTGCTTCAGGGGTGAATATAGAATAACATCTTGACAAATGTCACTATTTCACTCTGCAGTTACATAATAGTTTTGGGGAATTTTTCCATGTATTTGTCCTATAATGGACCTCACAGCTGAAGTACTTTTCATATCTTCTGTGGGGGGGCAATTACAATAGTCAGCTGAAGGAAAAGTGAAAAACACTGGATTCAGAGGCTTAAGAAACGTTCCATTCTCAGTGTTGTGTTTGTTTTTGAAATAGATCTGCTAGAGACCATTTTCTTAACAAATGGATGGCACACATTCAGTCATCAGATATAAAATCAAATTTAACATATATAAAATTAAGAATACATTTGACAGAAATTACCTTTGCTTACAAAAATTCATTACATACAGTCTGCATATTTTAATTGGACCAAGAACCGTCCTCTCCATTTACAAAAATCAAACAGCAGCCTGATGGATAAGTAGTATTTCCCCCTACCCCGACCTCCTATAAGTGCACCATGTGTAGTCCCAGGGTGTTAAAGCTCGTCTCAGGAGCCTGGCTCTCCACTTCTGCTACATTCTATTCACTGCTGATTTTAAGCTAAAGCAAATAAAAGCAAACTAAGCCAGAAGGTTCACCAGGAGGTTGAAGGAATCATCAATGCCAAGAGCAACGTTACTGATGACGATGTGGAAAGAGAGTGCACAGCTGACTGAGCACTTGTAATCTTCCCACCTGTGCAAAAAGAAGCATCCAGAGAGACTGTTTTAGATAAGAGTTGTTCTTTGCAATGTAGGTAACTGAGTTCAACATCAGCCCTGCTAGTGACAGGAGTGTTTTTAAACTTAGATTTCCCCATTTACAAAGAGGAGAGTATAAATGAAATACTTTGTTGAAAACGGTAATTTAATGTCAATGAACACATCTAACCAAGACATTTAGTGTAGTTTTTATCAGTGAGGCACTCAAGGGTAACATTATAACTTCCAGGTATAAAAAATGAAATTTTTAAAGTGTACAGTTTAGAAGGTCAAGTAATAGCAATGAGTAAAAGTGTGAGACAACATGAATTCACAATTTACTTCAATTAACTTATAAATTGGATAATAAAATAGTTTTATTTATGATTCTTCAATTAGTATATGTAAGTAGGTTTAAATTCTAGATTCTCATTAGCAAACCTGGTAAAGTACTGACATCTTTTATCATTCTTATATCCAGGAGAATTTCTTTGAGAGTAAAACATAAGCAGTTAGTTAGATCAAAACAACAGATCTGAGCTGCCCAGAGTGAAGTAGTTCTAATAGCTCCTATGGCCACAGATTAGGAACAACTTTTTAATACTAATCTCTAAGAAATTGTTTTCCAGGTCGGATGGCTCCAGAGGTATTATCATGATTGGCATTTAATGCATACCCACTATGTACCAAACCATATTTTAAGCCTTTATGCATATTACTTGAATCTCATAATATCTGAATCTCAAACATTCCTACATGTTAAGTACCATTTTTTATCTTTTTGACACAGGTAAAAAAAATGGTACTTAGATTGTAGAATTTGCTTAAAGTAGATAAGCTAGGAAATAGTAGACCCTCATGCCCTAGTGTATTACATCTCTTAAAGCAGTGATTTGATTTGGTTATAAACTTAAGAATAAAGGTAAAATCTGCTCGCCACCTTTCAGAATCTTCTGCCAAGTTAGGTTTCTTCATTAGATTTAATATAATGGGTTCATAAAGTTGATTTTTGTTACAAAGGTAGAGTTTAAATTTATTATTCAGATGTGTGCATTCAAGCTAAAGAGTTATACCTAGCAACACACAAAACAAATCTTCCTTTCTTTAAACATTGTATGCCAGTGAAATAATAAATCTTATTACTTGACAGATTGGAAAGTGTTAAATATATTTCAACTGGTACAAAATCAGTCTGTTGTAAAGTGTACAGCCACTTAGAAGCTATAAACAAGCAAGATGACAAAGCCTGATTGTAGAAATCTACATGGTAAACAGATAAAAATGTAAAAGCATTCTTTTTTGTACAGTATTTCAAAGTGGCTTTGTTCTTGTTAAATCAACATTCATGACAGAATAAACCACACTTTCAGAATGCTAATAAAGTCCATATCTAATATTGTCTATAAAATCCACAAGCCCGGGCCAGAGGGTTAGCTCAGTGGTTCCGGTGCCTGCCTCGCAAGTGCAAGGTACTGAGTTTGATCCCCGGTAACCACATATAATGCTGGGCGTGGAGACACGCCCACCAACAATCAACGCCGCATACTACAATGCCGGACGTGGTGGCTCATGCCTGTAATCCCAGCACTCGGGAGGCAGAGACAGGAGGATTGCTGAGTTCACGGCAGCTTGCCTGGGCACCATAGTGAGCTCAGGGCCAGGCTGAACTACAAAGCGAGACCCTGTCTCAAAAAGAAAAAAAAAAAAGCCACAAGCCTAAATCGCATACTATAGCAAACAAACAAAAAAGCAACCTCTCTCTCCCTGCAAACACACACACACACACACACACACACACAAACACAAAACAGTGATACTGGATTAATTTCTAGACTCCAGCTGTAAAACTACCTACCTATTTCATTTGGATTTGTTGTTGTTGTTTTTGATACAGGGTCTCACTGTGTAGTTCAAGCTGGCCTCAAACTCACAATGATCCTCCCGCTTCAGCCTCCTGAGTACTGGAATTACAAGTGTGCATCACCATATCCAGCTTCCTTTTTCACTTGGGCAAGTAATTCCATTTCTTTAGTACTTGATTTTTAAAATATGGTAAGAATAAAGCCAATGATTCTCAGTTTTTATGGATCTAAGGTAGATCATACTGTGAAATTTGACTTTATTGAAACTTGGGAAAGGGGTAACACTGGCCAAATTGTTATTAACTAAAACATACATGTCATTTTTTTCATAGAAGTTTCAAGTGAATTAAAACACTAATGAGAGAAACCAGGTCTGTATATGTCTTTCCAAGCTTGCCACTTGTCTCAGTCAGATGATGCTATCGAATATGACTGTGTCAGATTTGAAAGGAACCTTTTAGAGTCAGAATAATAAAATTTGTAATTCATAAGTTTGCTTATGTAATAAGCAAAATAATAAAGTAATACATGGGAAATACCTAGGGTAATGCCAGGAACATGAAGAATGGTCAGAAAATGTTCCTTGCATTGTTACTAGAAATTTGACACTCAGGAAGCAAGAGGAAAATCATAGACTTTTTCACTTTTTACAAAATATGTTTGGCCTTTCAGGATCCTCTTGAAAATTCAGCATCCTCATCTGAAGAGTTTAGTTGTGAATTAACCAATGCAGAGACATTGTTACCATTCCTCTTCATAAGGTGGAATAAAGTGTAACCAAGTTTATAATTCTTAGCTATTTTTATGTGGATTTCTGAAAAGACAGTTTTCCTTTGTTTTTAACTATCTTGCAGTAATTTTAGATTCCTGAAGTGAGAACGGGAATTTACGATATTGCTTCACTGTTGATGCACTATCACTTATGCTAAATTATTTTCTCAATAATACATAGTTTTTTCTCTGCTCTGAAATGATATTATAGATACCCTTTCTCCTAAATATTCTGATGTACATAAGTTCTAAATACAGGATATTTCCTTATATGATTTCAGTATAGTTTTTACCAACAGGATATTAATATAAATATAGTATTATCAAATGTATCAATAGTCAAATTTTATCAATTGTCTTAATGTTATTTATCTCATCATGTGTTTTTATTCAAGATTTTATAATTTATGAAATATCATGTCAATAGCTTTTCCTCAAATTCTGGTGTTACTGTTTTCTCCATTATGTTTCTTAACAATTTTATTTTGTAGCATCAAAAAATAATTGTGACCAATGCCTTTGTTCTGATTCCAAGTTGATAAGTATATTAAATAAGATATTAAATAAGAAGCTTATAAGATACTGTAGGATAGATACTCTAAGCTATGTAATTCTACTTGAGGCTTATTGTCCAAAGAATAATGTTTGTAATTACTCAAATACTAAAATTTTACATAGTATTTTACTAGTATTTTCTTAATTAGATAATTGAAGATCTAATTAAATTGTCTACTTACAGTCTTAAAAAAGTGGTTACTTTCTTCAAAATTCCCCAAATCTTTCTTTAACCAGTTTTATATTTCTCGTGCAATGACTGTGGTGCTAGATAGCCATGTGGTTAGGCTCAATTTATGTTTCTGGCAATTAGTAATAGTGTGATGTCAAGCAACTTACTTAAATTTTTGTGGTAAAATAGGAAAAGTTGACTTATTAAATAAGATGATGTAAAGTCCTTTGACTGTGCCTAATATGTAGCAAAAGGTCAGTAAAGTGAAGCAAGCTAGTAATAATGATCAGTAAATTCTATTTAGAAAGTAATAAACATTAAATTTCAATCTCAAAAGCATCCTTTTAAACTTACCATTATCTAATGACAAGAATAATAAAATAGAGAAGTAAGTATGGCAAGCTAGGGGAATAGCAGTTTAAAAGCAATACTGTACTTCAAAACCCAATGCAAACCGGGCATGGTGGCTCATGCCTGTAATCCCAGTATTTAGGAGGCAGAGGCAGGAGGATTCCTGAGTTTGAAGGTTTCCTGGGCTACATAGTGAACTCAAGGCCAGCCTAAACCACACAGCGAGTCCCTGTCTCAAAAAAAAATATAATATATATGCACACATACATACATACATATAAATAAATAAATAGCCTTCTAGATTTAGGGAAATTCTGCAATTCTGAGCAAATTATCACAATTCATACTAATTAGAGGATTGTATAAAAATCAAAGTTAAATGAGAAACCCTTGAAAGTCATAGAATTGTACAATCTACCATTCAATTTTCATGCACTTTATACCATCTTTCATGGGTGGTGGCCATCAAATTAGGCCTCTTCTGTTAAAACTTACCTGGATATGATGGTACCCTGATTTGAGAACTAACTGTTCCATCTCCTCCTTCACTGTATGCTCGGATTTCAATAATATAGACTCCAGCATCAGGGAGTGGTACTACTGCTTGAGGTTTCTGTGTTTCAATAACTTGGCTGTTGCTGTGACCTTCTTGCCTATAAAAAACCTGTTAGTAAAACAGAAGTTTAAACAACTGATAGTTTAATGGAAATTGCAAACCTTTACTGACAACGTAGTATAGTATGCATCCCATTTTGAGCTAAGATATGTACGTAAAGCATGAATGGATACATGTGTATAGTCCTGCAGTAGAACTACGATCCAGGGCTATAGTTTACTTCTGTCTGGCACTGGAGGGAACATTTTCCATAGGAAGTGATACCTGAGTTAAATATTTAAAGATGGTAATAACCTGCCAGTTACAGATGAATTCCAAATAATAGATGATAACATATACCTGGCTGATAAGACACCATGGTGTTCAGGGTATGGAACAGAGAATAGATGTATGAGAACACTGAGAAGTGAGGACAGAGAAGTAGGTAGCAAGGAGCCTGGTCATGACAATCTTTTATGGCGGGTTATTAAAAATGAACAAATAGCATCTGGAGGTAAATGTAGAAGCTGTCATCCTCAAATTGCCAAAAGAGTCAGTCATCATATAAAAATCTTTACTATTGGAAATGGTTGCAAAGTTCACGTTCGCTATGATTCTGATAGTGGTTTGCTTTTGGTAAGCTGGTGCGTGGATCACAATGGGTAGTAAAGTTAAGGCTTTCTGATTTCTGACCATGGTACAATCAAAGAACAGACAGACATGAGAAAAGTGCAGACTCAATATCAGAACATATCAGAGCTCTAAGGCTGTCGGTAGGTTGAGGCAGTTTGCATACATCACTTGATGAGATAAGGCTGAAATTTCATTAGAAGTTTAATACTCTGATGCCCACCTGAGAGCTCTCTCACTTTACTCCCATACTTCTGTCACTCCAATAATAATCTGATATAATTGGAGGTATAGCAGTTAGAGGAATTAAGACATGTTTAAATATATTGGATTCATTTTCACTTTTTTGTGCATCTTCATAATCACTGGTATTGTAATACGATTGCTTTGCATAATGGAAATAGCTATGGCTTTGTAGTCATAGAAATTGGGATTCAAAATAATTTCCTACAAAACACAGTAAAACAATGCTAAACTAGTCTGCTGCACATTCTCATCTGGGCATATGTGGGTGAATTTCTAGCACTTTCTCAGCCTGAATTTTGTTTCCTGTGCACTGGAAATGTGCCACCTCATTCATGGTTTCGCTAGAAGAGTGAAATGGGAAAGCGCATGTGAGATACACAGCGCAGGACCTGGCGTGTGCAAGCTTCATAAGAGAAAGTTACTGCTGTTATTATCACTGTCCACTGGCAGTGGAGCTGCATTCCAGTGCATCTCAGGAGACTGGGAAAGCTGGTTAAAAAATGTATATACACCTTTCTAGTGGAAAATGTATTTTGAGGTTGAAATAACATACAAACAAGAAAATAAACCTTAGAAAAGCAATATGATCATATATTAAAACTTGCTTATTCTTGTTTCTCCCTTCTATGCTTTTATAATACACACCATGTTCATCTTTCATGCACTTAAATTTACCTCAGAGGCTGGAGAGGAAAGTGGACTTTCTATGAAGGTGTAGCACGTTGTGTAACTGTATCTGTTGAAATTCTTTTTGAGAATTCTGTAGCCTCAGTGCAAAGTGATAGGAACAGTACCACATAAACATAGGGCATCTCACGTATGCTGTGTGGAAGGCCATATATGAGCATTTCATCAGCAAACATGATTCCTGCCCTCATCATGCTGAACAGTAATATCAGACAGAACAGCAATGCAATCCAATGTGAGGTGTATTGCAATGAGAGGAATATTTGTACTGTAGTTGTGTATACAATAAATACTGAGATTTGGGGCTTAAAGAACACTTTATGGAGGATACAGTACATTTAGGTTTAAAAGTGACAAGTATGTAAGGATTTATAGTTTTGATTTTGACAGTAGCAATGCATTGAATTAGAATTTGATCATCTACATGAAGTAATCAGGAGTGAAATTTATGGGAATGGGAAAGTATGTAAATTGGCAAGGATTGGCAGGGGAGTAACTGTTCTAGAGGACATTGTTATTACAGTTCAATAAATTACAATTTTATGACAAAGGAAAATGCAGCCAGTAATGCATATCTAATGTTGATGTGAAATCCAGAGTTGAAAAAAAATTTGTGGATCAGTTGAGATTTAGGAATAAAGGTAAAGGTAGCAAAAAATAAGTCAGTTAATGGTCACACAAGGAGCTACAAGATACAAAATAGTTTTTATGGATTACTCTAGTAGCTGCAGTGCTATGTAACAGTAAACACACAAAGTGAAAAGTCAAGTTAAATTAAATTAATAGTCATTGGTGCTTTAGGGAAGTTGGCTTGATTTAAAATTCCAACTTAAAAAAAAAGAATGAAAATAAGAAGCATAAGATTTAAGGAGTCATAAAAACATGTCAAAATAATTCTTGACTACTGAGGCCAGGGAGTTCTTTAAGAATCTGGACATTTATAGATTGGCAATTGAAATGACAGCTGTCTTTATGGATAAAGAAAATAGTCTAATGTAATGTCAGGACTTTTCTCAAACTTATTTGGAAAACCAAGGACTTACAGTCATTTAAAAAATGATTCTAAGCAAAAATTTAATTGGCTCTGCTTTTCTCAAAGGCATGATCTAGAAATGTCTGTTCTAAATGTCTTCTGGTAACAAAATATTAAGTGGAATGTGCTAAAAATATAACAGGATAAATTTTTGCTGGCTGTGCCTACAAGTGTCCCTGAGAAAAACAGACCCTATTAAAGTGAAAGCTGATTTCTCAGGTGAGTGTTCTGAGAAC